>SNQN01007316.1:0-33962 GCA_008642245.1 Bassia scoparia | reverse complement strand
ATTTTCATGTTGATTTTTGATTTTTTATGCTGATTTTGGTGGTTTCTTGCCTAGGAATTGTTGAGGGATTTCCCGAATTTGATGTTAGTTTTGTTTACCGGCAGGTATGTTGCCCTAAGGTTCGACCTTATTTTCTCGCTCTTTCGTGTTCGATCGTTGATGTTTTTGTTCATTTTTCAATACATCATTGAGTTTGATTTTGATTTTGATTATATGGTATTCGAAAGTTCGACTTTATCAATTGTTGGAAGTGATTGATGTTCGTTGGTGTTTTTGATTTAAGGTTGCTACTGAATTTGTGGATCTTTTTGCTTGCATAGCCAATATTAGAAGGAAAATGCTAAGAGGTGGGCTAAATATGGAAATAATTAATTCTGAATTTCATACTCAATTTTTTTACTTATTTTAAAAATGAGCAGAGTTTGGTGAAGTGTGCGAGTGTGACTAAGAGGAGTGGGTTGGCTAAGAGGGCGAAGATTGTTGCGGAGAAGACGTGCAAGAGGAAAGAGTTACTGTTGAGTTTCAATCGATTGAAGTTGAATAGATTAGCTCTTGCTCTTGACAAAATCAGGTTAATTTAAAGTTTATGGTCTATTTGTAGTAGTTGAGATATGTGTAGTTTAGTTGCCAATTAAGTTTCTTTTACTTCTTTTAATTTTCTTCCCCCTGTTTGCAGAATTTAAAATTTGTGTAATTTAGCATTTACGATCTTGTGTTTGGGCTTGGTCATGGATTAGTAAGGGCATTGTTATGTCATTTTGTGTGGATTTATTAGATTTGTGTTTGTCATAGCAATTTAGCATAAACCTGCTCAACAGTGTATAATTACAGTTTATGCGAGTAATTTGTGGCTTTTGTATCCAGATGAATAATGGACAAATCCTAAAGATCAAGTTCATTCCTTTCTTACTGCTACTGCTATTGCTTTCTTTCTCCTTCATTTTTGGTGATTTGATGAATGATGATATAATTTTGGAAAAATTAACAGGGATAATCCGACCTTTTAGTGGTCTTCCAAAAATAAACCGACCTTTCGATTATCCCAGAATAATCCGACCTTTGATGTCTGTTTTCCAAAAATGCACCCATTGACTTGCAACTGGTTCTTCCGGTTAAAATTAGATTATTTTTTTTAATTTTCCTTTTTTTTAAATCACCCTTAACCCCTCTTTCACTCTCTCTGCCATCTCTCTATCTCATCTATTCAACTTCTCTCTCATCTCTTTTTATATCAAAACCCCCAGAAAAAGAACACCACAACAAAACAATAGCCCTTTAATAATTCCTGGTAATCTATTAACAATTGACAGAATGGAGTTACGCTAAATAAATAAACAATATACATTAAAAAATTACATGAAAATCTATCCTTATACTCTTAATTGATACAACGTAGGTGTTGAGCAGGGGGAAGTGCGGGACAAGACAGGAAGGAGAATAACTAGCAACAGTGATGTTGTTTAAGCAGGGGGAAGCGATGGTGGAGTAACCTAGTCACGCAAACAAATGTGGCTAGTTAACCTATAGCAGTGTCGGTCGAACAATGCTGAGAACCAAGTCACACGAAGTGCAGCCTGAGCAGATGAGTCGAGCAACAAAATCACACAAGCAGAGGCTCCGGTGAGAATTCTGGCGAATTCAACAAAGATTAATTAGGGGCTTAAAAAATTCCAATCAAAATATTTAGGGCTTTAGAAAGAGCATTGGAACTTCAATTAAGTGTAAAGAAAGGGCATAATAGACATTCTAATGAGGATTGAAGCATTGAAGATTTTTGGGTGGGTTGGGTTTGAAGCAGTGGGAGTGGAGGGTGAGTGGAGTTTTAATTAAGTTTAATGTTGTTAAAGGTTAAGTTAATTCATTAAGTTTATTTATAATTAAACAATGAGAAAGCGACACATGGCTATTAAACGCTATAGTACAATACTACAAACGGTAGGGTGCGAATTTTTGGAAGATGCTCCCAAGAGGTCGATTATTTGGAATAATTGAAAGGTCGGTTTATTTTTGGAAGACCACTCAAAGTGGATATACCTGTAATTTTTCTATATTTTCTATTTCTTGTCTTTTAAATCAAGTATGTTGATTTTGATAATGGCTTAGCTAACTCGGTAATTAGTGCAAATAATTGCTTATGTATTTTTTTAAAAAAAATTTGATGTTAAATTGATAGTTTACGATTAAGTTATTTAATTTCAGATTTTTCAGTTTTTGGTGTTTGTTGCCGACTTTTGTTGCATCATATGGTATGTTAATCAGCAGCTTCTTGCAAGCATAATGTGTTTCTATTGTTGGTTTTGATTATACATAATAATTGGAATTGGGATGTTTCAGAAAAATAAGGAAATTGAGAAAGTATTGAGACAAATGCATATGCCTGGAATTTGAGGTTTCAAACACAGGGATAGATTTCAGCAGCTTCAAGTTTGCACCAGACTTTAAACGTGATAATGAAAGAGCTTCAAGTTTTTGAACCTGCGATTTCCAACAAAATTCATGACCACACATTTTGTAGATATTGAGAAATCACAAAGAAGTCTTTTTGGAGGGCAATTTCAGACTGTTCATGTTGGAGTTCTTTCTTTTGAATTAAAGTGAGTTTTTTGTGTCTTATTTTTATATGTATGATTGCGATGCCCAAATGCTCTAATTTAAGTTTGGAAGCAATTCTAAAATAGTTGGTTGATGCTAATGGATCTTGTGATTTGTAAAGAAATTAATGATGTTATATGGGTAAGTTTGTAGTTTTTTAATTTGCTCAAAGTTTGTATTTTTGGTCAAAGTTGTAATTTGTTTGTTCGTGATTTGGGTTTGATTCATTTGTTGTTGTGGAGCAATATACAGGCTGAAGAGGTGTTTGGAACCGACGATGTATACTCGCATAATAAGTCGAGTATCAGCTTGATTAAATTCTGGTCTTTGTCTTTTAATTCTGTGCCACCTGCTACTGCTCTCCCTCGTTGTTGAGCCTCTCGCTGCGACTTCGAGTGTTAGTAATAAGTCAAAGCAATACTCGATTGTGATAGGGTTTATAAGTTGAGAATGTTATTTTAATTATCAATAGCACATTTTATAACTTAGAAGAGTGTATTAAAGTTTATAAGTTGTGAAATTTGGAGGAATTAGTGTTGAAACTGTTGAATTAGGGATGAATTATTGATTGGTAGATATTAAAATGAAACTGTGAATGGTGTAATATAATTCGTGTTATTCTTAGTTGAAATATAGATGATATTGTTGAATGGATTTTGACGAATTTGTTGAATAGGCAGAAATTATAGACTTTGAGTTTGATTAATATTGTAATGTTTGTCTTATTGACTTGTATTATGCACCTTAATATTGAAATTGTTTTTTGCCTTGAAGAGGATATATCTCAAAGAAGGTGCCCAATTTCTTCAACCCAAATATTACAAACCCAGTTCGAATAAAGGAAAACGCCTCTGTATTTCATTTCTCATAATTCGTTCATTTTATAGCATAGTTCTTCATGAAATGTGTAGACTGAAAAATACTGAATAAGGTCTAGAATGTTGAATCGTTAGGTTTTGTGCAGGAGTTGTGCTCTCTGTAGTTGTACAACTCTGTTGTTGTAGTTTGCTTGTTGGGTGCCTGTTTCTTTATTACTGCTAGCCTGCTACCTGTTATCAGTGGTCAGGGTGCTGTGTGGTCGATTGTTGCTTGTGTTGCGTATTGCATTATATGTTTTATTGTAAGCAGTTATACTTTATTTTTTATTATTGCATATGGGGTCTCATATTTTTATTTGATAATCTGTTCTTGTGTTGTGTGGCTGTGTTTAGCTATAAGAGTGATAGAAGGTTCTTATGTGATGTATTTTGTTTATTGCAGACCCACCAGGCACATGACGAAGAGACACTTCAAGGTGTCGATTGAAAAAAGAGCAATGCGTCCTAGACTTTAATCATTTGAATTGTAATGAGCTTTCGCTAATTAGATGATGATGTAAGTTAACTTAAGGGCTGCAATTTAGATATAAGTAATTACTGTAACCTATATCTATAAATAGTATCTATTATTTTTGAAAAAAATTTTTATGTTCTTGATTGTCTAAGTGTATGAAACAATATAACATTGGCTTCGAAAAAGTAATTAAATTCAAAGTACAGATAAAAAAAATATAGAGAGTACTGAAAGCCATTGAATTAAGGAAGGATTGAAAGTCTTTAATAAAGAAATGCCGTTAACGCATTGTTGGCACTTTACAGAAAATGCAATAAATCCCGGCAGTTGTATGATCCAAGATAACACGTTGGAATTATTAAGACTTCAAGAATTGGCGCAAAAGGAATTAACTGCAGATAGGATCACCACATCATTATTGCTTTAATCGGATGCTCTCTTTCGGTCATTGTACCATGAATTTAAACAAGCGATACGTTCCTTTTGATGCTTCCGATGGCTGTTAATTTTAGTCGATTGGAAAGTCTTTGATTTGTTTACTCGACTCTAACAATATGGCAAATTCCATAGTTCCCATTATTTGTGCTTAATTAAGATGATTTGATATATTTGGTCTATTCTATTATATGGTTTTTAGTAATCGGGCATTTGCTATAATAACAGTATTCTATTGTACAAACCTGTAATCAAACACTTCGTTGTTTTTGTTTTTGATTATAGTTATGTTCACAATGTCATTAAGTTCGGGTAAATCTCTAGGCGTACAGGATAGTCTATACTCTATACGAATAAATCGGCCGCAATAAATTATGGTGAAAACATTGTCCTAATCACCTAAGGGTCAGCAACCGTCGAGGCCCGGTGCATCGCGCGGATGAAGGCTAGTTAGCAAAAATGGAAGCAAATACAGAAATTCATGTTATTTTTGTGGCATTCTTTAAGTTGATGATAATGATAATAGATAACCCAATTAGAAAAAATCTAGATAGAACTAAATATTTTCTCACAAATAATCAACACAAGAACAAATACAACAAGTGATTTCCGGCCAAGTTGGTACAAAGAAGACAATGAAAAATATATCGTCGCTTAATTGAGCGTCACAAATAAGAGTGTGATTTCACCATTAAACTCTCATTTAGTATAAAAAGTGGAGTTTAGGGAGCCTCCATCTAAAGTTAAAATTAATAATTAATGTGAGGATTTAATGGTTTGAGGAAAACGATTTCAGTTTACGGGGCGGAGGAGGATAGTGATACATATACAAACATTGATGAAACCGATCATTATGATGCTAGCCAAAAATGAAAGCTTAATCACTCTGTTAACATTTCTCTCTTTTTTGTTCAATAAGAGAATAAAACATTTTTTTACATTTGGCGTGGAGCAAGACCGGATATCCGAATCATTTTTATGAAACGAAACACACGACCGATCATGTTATATTGGAATCGGTTGGACAATTCCAAAATTTTGAAACCGGGAACAGTGGTGGCAAAAAAGATTACCTGTCGATCGTTCTCACCGGTATCGTAATCTGCTTTTTTTCTATCTCTAGTCAACCGGATATAATTAGAAGAAAATTGATAAATAACCCTTTGTCGAAATTTGAGTAAACAACTTAACCCACTTTTTTGACAAAATAAACACTACCCACTTTTAGAACAACTCAAAGGAGTCTCTGTTGAAAAACAAAATGGCCCTACACTAGAAGGCACGTTAGCATATTTGAACGAGATATATTTTACTAACACCCGAGTTGACTCTCTTTCTCAATCCCAAAGAACCACCTCGCCTCAAACGGGGCCACCTATACCTGAACCACCTGTCCAGCGGAGCATCATCCACACTCACGAGACAGGGCAGCACCGACTTGAAAACCACACATGAGTCGTGAACTGCCATAAATAAGACAACTGGCGCGTAGCTTCTTCTACAGCATTCCAACAACGTAATCAATATAATACTCCAAGTGAGTTCTGTGTCTATAAGCCCTTCCTCATAATTTGACACCCCACTGATGCTATGTGAACCATTGGCTGTCATACATATTTAAAAGTGTCCAAGTGAAAAATATGAAATGGATCAGCCGAATTAACTCAATTCTGGAGTTGTATTCCAGGTAGTTATAGCCCTTGGGAATTTCACAAAATTAAGGGGTTTCGAAATTGGGGGTTTCGATCTGGGGATTTCAATTGCAAATTGGGTATTGGTTTGCGCAACTTGGAGATTTCGACATAGCGAGTTAGACATGCCTGAGTTAGCGCAGATTGATCGATTCAATTCGGATTGGGGATTTGGTAAGGTCGCAATTTAACAGGGTTGTCGAATTGCAATTTATTTGGGAAGAAATTAAAGGTTGAAGTGTGGGTGGAGTGGGTGCATCGGCAGAATTGGTAGTGCGGTGGCACGGCGAGAAGCTGGTAGAGCGTGTGTTGGGCGCCGAACTGGTGGTATCGCTAATTGGGGGCCGTCTGCTGGTCATGGGACTCGTGCGTTGGGGCTCGAGGGGAGACGGGTGCTACAGGGGAGGGGGAGAGGAAATGGGGGGCAGGGGTAGGGCAGTAGGTTGGGCTGAGATGTAAGGAGGTTATTGAACGGAGGGTGTGGAGGTGCAGGTGTGGCACTAGGAGGAGTGGAAGCCAGTGTATGCTGGAGGATGAACGGGAAGAGGTTATCCGTGGTGCTTGCAAGAAGAAGCTACCGCCCGCGCCTACGTTAAGCAGGTCGTGGGTCACAAACATACAAAAAAATCGTTGGTAGTTGCTTTTATATAAAAAAGTAGTATTCAAGTTGCCAAAAAGTGGGTGGAATGTAGTCACCAAATTCAGAATAGAATGAAGTGTTAGTGTTACATTTATAATCATAAAGTAGATTATAGTTTTTATTATATCATAAGTATGTAAATTAGTGTGTTGCATGTAGTGTAGATTAGTGGGCTCAATGGTGTGGAACAAAGTATGTTGAGTTCAGAGGTCAGTGTTCGACTCTGTTATTCTCCTTTTGTCAAGTGCTCAAGTATCTAATCTCTTTTCATAGTCGTAAAGTGAATTCTCTTTAATTCTTTTACGGAGTATCTTCGTATTTATTGTTTGCACGTCACTTCTCTTCTTTCCTTTTTTTTTTTTTTCGCTCCAAATCCTTAATTTCATTCAATTAAGAATAAGCCAAATTTGACAATTAGGTTATCATCTTGGCTTACTCGAATTTGAATTAACCGGCAATGGCAAGACGAGAGGTAAAACCTGCTTGCGAATGAGGCGAAATGATCTGTTGTGAAGATGACCGATGAATTTGAGGAGTTCCAATTGAGTCTTGGTAATTATTTTTAATTTGCTGCATTATTGAATTTCTGGATTTTTTGTAAAAATTGTTAGCTTTAGGTTTTCCTAGGTTATTCTAATACTAAAGTTTGACGTTATGCAAATTAGGGTATATACGTTATCTCTGATCATAGAATTTTTCCTAATGGAATTTGGGAAAAAAAAGAATATGACTATCAACAATTATCTTAATTACTGTGTTATCATACTATATTAAGCTTTCAAACATTGCGAACCTGTCAAAATAGATTGATTTTGATGTGTTATTGAATTTGTAGCTGCTTAATTATTTTCAATTACTGGATTTGTTGAATGTTGCACCTAGGTTATCTGAATGATGAATTCTGTTAGTAATACAATTGCCTGTGTATGCAACCAGCGTTGTCTTGTATCCGATTCCTTGGAATACTACAAGTTCTTTGATTATCTTCAATCGGTGAAAATTGAAACGATTATAAAGCATTTTGCGTTGAATAGAAACGCGGAAGAAAGGCAACCTTAAGTAATAAACAAAATGTTAACTACTACTAGATGAACAGGCTAGGTGTGGATTTTGTTATACTTGAGTTCTATAATGTTTGACTAAAACGTAAGTATCGCATAAGCAGGTAAACTCGATGACTCCTTTGCCAGTGACCGTATTTTTGTTTAACCAACCCTTTTTCTATGGTGGCTTTCTTAACATAAATCTCCCACCATTACAACTTCAGTACTTGCATTGTCACGTGATCGTGATCCTATTCCAATATGAGCTTTGTTCTGTGTTTTCGAAATTTGTGATGGAAAATTYCTTCGTGGGAAAGTGAATGGTGTTGGTGATAAGTGGGAGCAACTTGATGAGGTTAGATAGAGTTACTAAAGATAATTTTTTWAATATGTACACGATGCCTTGTAATGATTTTGAATCATGTAGGTTGTATGATTGTATGGATAGGGTTATAGTGACCACATTACAAACTTACAATGCACTCCGTCAACTTGAAGAGTTGTTGTGGAGTGTGCTCTGTGCTGGGTGAAATATTGGATGAAAGTATGAAACCTTACAAAGACAGTCTGCTGAATTGGTTGGATACTTGGATTGGTGGGAGTTAGGAGTTGTTGGTTTAACTTCAATTAGGGTGGAGTTTGGAGTAATATGGAAAGAGATATCACTCGCTCACCCCTGAGCCCTTTTTTCCTCTATTAGTTTATCAATAGGCCAGTGTTTCATCGTTAGTAAGCGAAAGATCAGGTCTGAGCTTTTGACCTTTTTGTGAGGAAGTGGGGATTGGCGATTATGTAACTCTTCAGCTGGTCTTGTGCCTGTGACGGCTAATCCTTTCGGTGCACTGTGCTAAGTTTTTGCTCATATAGGTTATATCTATCCAATAACCAAAAATGATTGATAACTATGTCAATAGTTGAGTCAATGCTCAACATGCAGATACATTATCACTTTACTCACATTTTTATTGTTATGCGTCTATTTACAGAGTGGGACAGCAAGGAAGAAGGAAAGGAGGTTACTCAACAATGGGAAGATGACTGGGATGACGACGACGTCAATGATGATTTCTCACTACAACTTAGGAGGGAACTTGAGAGTAATACTTCCGAAAAGAAATAGACTGAGCCTCGTGTAGGGTTGTTGATGGTCTCTGGTTATTTTCAATCCCTGTAGTGGTCATGATAACTTTGCTCTTGGTATCTTAGGAACATTTTATTGAGCACGTAGCTCTTTCTTTGTAAACATGTTTCATCGTTGTTGTGCTTTGTTAGTTCTGTTTCTTCCTTATAATCGTCTGCAGTAATTGCCAAGGCGTATAACTTACTCCTACTAAGTTCCCAGCTTCTTAAGGACTTACAGTGCAAGAACAGACCTTTGCAAAGAAAAATCAATGAAAAGGGCAAAACTTCACCCAGTTAGATGTCTAACTGTGGTAAAGTTACCTTTTTGTCCCTGCACATATATTTATATTTTTTTTAAAAAAAATAAAATAAATAAAAATCAAAGCTGATTCTTATTCTTTCTTTTTCACTTCTACAAAGTACAAACCTTTCTCTTTCTTCTTTAACCCATACACTTTTTAGTTTTTAATCATCACCATTAACATCCCCATGGAAATCTTTAACTCTAAACTTATATTTTATTATTAAGGAAATTCGCTTCATGGTTGAATTAGATCTTTATTTGAAGATTCAAGTTTACCAAAACGTCATGTATTTTACCTCCTATATTTGCAAATTGATTTTACTTTCATGGTTGAATTAGATCTTTATTTTCCTAATTCATCCTTCTTATGAACTTGAATTTCATTATTATGAACGGATTTGATGTTGCATGTGATTTACACAAATTCCCCATGTTCAATGTTGGATCTTCATACTTAATAAATTGCTCAGTTTTTGCCAATTTTGGATAAAACACAATGTTTTAAACTTACTAATAGTTAACAAAATTATCACATGTATATCCTTTTTATTTTGCGTTCATGTTAATCCCTTAATTTTACTTTTTTTTAGTAATTCATCCCAAATTCTCAATTATATAAGTATATAAGTTTAAGCGTCTTTTTTAAAAAAAAAAAAAGTTCGTCGAGACTATATGAAAGTGTAATCTCAAATTATCAAATTATTTGTTATAACATTCAAATTATGTAATGTCCACATTATAGTTTTTTGTGTACAATCAACCATTTGATTTTTAATAGAAAGCAACTCGAATTGGTATAATAGAAGTAGCAATCAAACTGTTGGAGATGAAAATAGAGCAAAGAAGTATGTATACATTTGTAAGTCATTATAATGAAGCAAATAATAAATTAGGAACGTGAATCAAAAATTAAACAAAGCTAATTACAATTGTGAATGTAAAAACATGAGAAAGTAGAAAATAGAGAAGGAAAATAGATAAGCAAAGAGTTAAGAATCGTAATGAAGAGAAGAATAAGTTGGATAGCTGATGACAAAAAAAAAAGGTTAAAATGGTAATTTATTCCAGTCATATAAATTGTGAACTCAATAGTCTGACCCAAAATCAATAAGAGAAACTCTAAACATCTAACGGTTAGTTTATCTAACCTTAGTTGTCATGCGATGAAAATTACTATTTTACCTTTGTTGATTATTTAATTCTTAAAACTTTTACAAGTATTAGTTCGTACTCCTTTTTCTCTTCTCTTAACTCACTCAAAGTTTTTTCTCATCACATTATCATCTCTTCACACTCAATACTTAAATTATTTTTGATTAAGGAATTTTACATAAAGCTTTGAATTGAAGATTGAAGCTTTGAATTTGAATTATGGTTTTGGCGGTATAAAAATACATTTCAATGGTTTTTTTGCGTAAAATATCATGCTTTTACATTAGTCAATTTTTCATCCAGTTATTATTGCTTATTACGCATGTAACTTACCAAATACTATATCATATGACTAATAAGCATTGTTGACTAATTGGGATATCTTACGGAATACTTCTTGAATAAGAAATATTTATGTGGAAAATTAGACTAATTAGGACACTATTATGTACACAATATAATTTTCAAATGAAAGTAAACCTAGTTGGGAAAAACAACAATTATAGTTAATGTTGCAATTCTAGCGTTGGGCTATGTATAAAATCTTAATCTAGTGAGTGAATTCATCAAAGCAAACATTTTAACTCATTATTAAAAAAAAAAAAAAAGGCAAAGTAGGGGTAAAATCATAGGAGAGAATGTTTTACAAGAGAAAAAACAAAGGCAAAAAAGTAAAATTGAGGGAAAAGAAGTGGTGGACCCCATAGTTAACATCTAACTGTGCTTGAATAGCATACCAAATATAACTTCCGTCAATCATCTAATGTGCTTGTTATTAGGAGGTACTTTCATCTGCATCGCAATTCTCTTGGCACCAAAACGTCAATGAGACCATATGAACATCAATATGTTGAAAGAACGATAAAAACACACTTCTTTCATGACAAACATATACAACAAATAAATCTCCGTATATTCGTACATGATTCCTAAGTTTCCACCGTGGCCACCGATACATAAGAACAAGGGACTCGTGGAAAGATGGTAGTTAAAAATATATTGCGTAGAAAGATGTGTTGACGAGGCTAGACATCGGCGATCGAAATATTCGAATATCCGATATCAAATATAAAAAAAAAATTGGATCGGATACTATGATATCCAATATCGATTTTGGAAAAGATTTTTTTATATTATAAAAGATAGTTAGGCAAAATTCAACAACTAAACACTTTTTGTCACTTTAAAAGAACTCCGGATTATTTTTTATATTTAAACAACTACCACTTTAGTTTTGTTATAACTTGCGGAAGGCATAACTACTAAAAACAACTCAAATCACGTGATCTTGAGCTATTTCATGTATTTTTGTTCGAGATATACAACTTTTGAAGGAATTCTATCAAAAATGATGGATAGCTAAGAAAAAGTTAAAAATTAAGTGTGACGAGGTTTGGGTGGTTGAGTTGTTTTGTGTGGGTGTGGTGTTTTAGAGGTGGAAACAAACAAAGTGTGAGTTTACAATTGGCTGCGCGTTGGGTGGTTTGGGTGGTTAATATGGTGTTGGTGTCAAAATCCAAAAGTGGGTAGTGATTCGCAAAAAAAAAATTTGAAAATATGGGATGGTTGTTTTAAATAAAAACAATCTGAAGTTATTTACAAAAGTGAAAAAAAAGTGGATAGTTGTTGACAATTTTCCAAATAGTTAATAAATATTAAGATTTCATTTTAAAAATCGAATATGGACCGGATATGGATATCTGATATCCGATATCGGGATATACAATATCGAAAATATGATTTTTTTGAATACTTTTTGGATATCGATATCCGAAATTCAAAACAATATTCGAATTGTTATCGATTTGTATTATGTATAATCATTGCAACAACTAACGAGTAATGTGTCAAGAATGTTAAAATTAGTTTCAAAGGCTTAGAAACTTGTTTGTTGCATGCTACAATCTACCAATAGTGTCATGCTCATATTTAGAGTTGGACATGGGTCGGCCGCACGATGATCAACTTTAGCAAACACAAGTTGAGATTGACGTAGTATGAGCCCACCATCAGTATGACATAGCACGAAAGGCACACCAACAAGCCATGAATCATCAATGAACAATATTTTAAAAAAATTGACATGAGTCTAGCATGACACAAGGAATCTTTGACCCACCTAAGCATGACCAATGAACTTGGYAKGTGGGATGTCCCAACACGATCCATGCCTACCTGCTCGTGACTTTCGATTAACCGGTTCATCGAAATCTTCAACAAAAGGCAAGACTAAGGTAGACCACGTCAATGAGTCATACACTCATACCAAATTGCTAAACCTAAGTATATTTTTTCATTTTATATCATCATATGTTGATAGTTAGWACCAAATTGMAGGTATTGSTCAGTATGTTTCTTTCTTACAGAAACAAGAGTCGCCACCTTTCTATGTAGACTAATGGTAAAGAGGGTTGGGTACAAGTTACAATTTAATCTAAGCAAGGTTTGTTGGGACGAACGAAAACAATAAAATCGGACTTCGAGCTTAGGACAGTAGCTTCGAGCTTAGGACAGTAGCAACCGGGAGAAAGGAATGACAAGCATTCCACATTAACATTGTTATACTTGTACTGGTAGGGATCATCAAATTTCTATTTTATTCCAAGACCAAAGTGGCAAGAGGAATCATGGTATTAAGTTCACAGACTCCAAATTTTCAAAAACGAACCATCATTGAAATTTTGACTTGTGAACATCCTCCGAGTCAAGTGCATTACTTGACACTAAAAAAAATAGCCCGCTATTTCTACAAATTGGTATTCGCTGTATCTTCAGAATTATATTCACCTTCAAAAAGTACAAATATATAACCAGCAAAGAAAGTCATCAAAACAATGTATCATAACACTACCAAAAGAAGAAGGAAAAAAAAAAGATACAGTAAATTCTATAATATACCAACAGAAGTACAGAACAGTTCTCCGATCAAGGTAAATGTGACATCCTTGAAGTTAACAACAAGATTGACGGACTAAAAACTAGTATGTTCCATCACTCACTGCCCCTAGGAGAAGCCTCATAGTCCTCGTTATCATCCTCCCTACCATTCTTGTCATTTCTAGCAACAGGGCTCACACTACGATCACGCCCATTTTCCTCATAAGGGCTTCGACTTCGAGCATCTCCATTTCTGGGGCTCTCTCTTTCACTTTCTTTGACAGGGCTTCTGCTCCTTGACCTAGGGCTGCCACCATAATCAGATCCATTAGCGCGTCTGTCRTCCCTATCAGAAGGGCTGACTCTGCGTTCTGGGCTCCTGTCATCAGGTGATGGAGAGCGTTTCCTGCCCCTTGATGTCACAGGGGAGGCTTTCTGTCGTTTCGGGCTCCTGCTYGTCCGAGGGCTCCTTGACCTGTCATCACGTTCAACATCTCTTTCTCTTTTTGGTGGTGACCTGGATTGACTGCAAGAAAAAATCATCGATGCGATTATGAATACTACATTAGCATTAAATCTCTAAGCGATTATGAATACTACCTCAGCAAAACATAAACAGATTCATAAAGTAGAAAGAGAACAATGCAATAGACATCGTCAATCATGTTTCTTAGACAGTTAATGCATTTGGAACATGCTCGCACTTCTTTAGACCAAGCATCTACCCTACATGAAATATTATGTATAATCCAATTATAAAGAGTGAAAAATGCATGGTACACAAACGGAGATTTTGCATATCAGCATATGAAGACCTAGCAATAGCAATTAAAAATACTTTGTAATTGAGCAGCACACCTGTTAGCTACGCTTCTACGAAACTGCGGCGCGCTTCTGCCTTTGCTTCGACGAGGAGATGTGAGTGCGCCGCGCGAGGACGGCGAACGAGAGTAACCCGACCACGTCTACTGGTAGAAAAACAAAGAAAATCCGCGAGCAAAAAAACAAAAAACTAATAGAAAACCAGGACATCAAACAACGTTCATGAAACACACTAATTTACATTTACAAATAGACAGTCAGTTCTAATTTTCTGGCACAGTGCTGGAAGTTGACAGCAAAAATACTTATCTACATTCAGTCCTAACACAAACTTCTTTTAGGTCTTACAAAGCTGACTTTAAGTAGAAATATGGCTTGGATACATTATCAAGACGCAATGAATAAAAATAAGCCGCAGCAGGAAGCTTTAATAAACTATTTTCACAAAAGGAGCAACATGAACAATCGAAGCCATGCAGTAAGATTAGACCTTAGTTTCTGGGCTTGTTTTGACAATTTCTTTCAATATTCCCTCTCCCCACAGCGATAAACACTTATTCTTCCTAGTCACCTGCTTTGCATCTCTCGAGCCAGTGCCAATCAATTCCACAATTAAAGCATCTCCCTATCCAGAGGTGCCTCTGCCACCAATCACGGAACACACCAGGTGCCTCGTGTCGTCCTATACAAGTACAATGCTAAATACATGGACGCCAAATGGCTTATTAGACAGAAATTACAAGTTTAGTAAGCATGATTTGCACAGATGTTCATCGTGGTTCATCATGAACTAATCTACAATGAAATGACATACATAGGACTAACAACAAGCTGATGATAGCATAGAGAGTGGTTGACTTGCATGTTTAAGCTAGTAATTAGTATACCCGTCTAATCACTAACTAAATTGCTAGCATCGTGTGCCAGTAAATACCAATTACCATAATCAACTAGCAATAAGTGTATAGCTCCAATCGCAAGTAAGCCAAAATTTATAATTATTTATAAGCACGCGTTCGTATGACGTGACAAGATATTGAGTTGCCAAAGACTATACGATTGAAATGAGATATTTCAAATATATGAATCACATGTTTTAACTAATATTAACGAATTAACTACTGTACCCAGAATAATTCAAATTGCACAATCTGCTCAGAAGCTCAATGACTTCTATACACGTATAAATTTATTAAAACGAAGTCACAAAGTTCAAACATACAGTGAGACATCATTACATGAACCCCTTTTTCGCAACACAGTAACCGACCCTGGATAATATGCGCTACCAGTCAACATTCGGCTATCTCGGTATTTAATGTTCATCTGATTTTCAGCATCACGCAAGGAACACATACAGTCCTCTTGTCTATACATACAAGTCAGGATACAGTATGCAAATACACATAGCACTCATATGTATAGAACAAAGAAGTTCAGTATGCCCTTATTTCATTGTATAAAGTGCACTCGTCTTTGAGTCAGCATGATAATAAATAAATTGCAGAACAAGGTGTAAATGAAGAAGAGCCAAAGTACATACAGACAAGGCCATAATCCTCATATCCACGTCAGTACCTGCGTAATGGTCTGCCAAAACAGTAAGGCCATCAGGACAAACTACGAAGGGATGACACTCTCGCCCTCGACAGAGAACTAACACCACTTTGAGGAGTGTTGCCATATCCATAAACAACACGCATAAAATATAGAAAGAATCGCGCAAAGTCCCCTATAACTGCCAAGTATTAGCCACCATTCCATCAGAATGCAACATCCCACCATAGACTCCTAGGCTAGGCAAAAGCCTAAACACTTCAACAAGACATTCAGTTACCATGGCTGCATATTGGAGGATTGCAACACTCTCGAACATAATTATCTTCCATAAAGACAATTTCAGGAAAGGAATGAAGACTTCTCAAGAGACCCCTGGACTTGCAAGAAACACAAGGATGTCACAGGATGAGATAACAATTCTCACAACATAGCAGGCTCAAAGCCACACTTTGGCTTTGAGGAAAAGAATTAGTCAAGATAACAACTAAAGACCATGGGTTTGTTGTATCAAGAAGAGATGTTTAGAAACGTCAATGAAAAAGCCATCAGGAATGCAGATAAGTTGGGAACAGGACAAGACTTGAAACAGAATGGCTTAGTATTCTCCCATGTATTCACTCTTTTTCCCCTAGCTCTCTTACTGATCCTCTAGTGTAAGCAAACTGATCACATAACTACTCAATGCCATATTAAGTTAAGAAACAAGTTATTAATTACCTTCCATATCGGCTGAAAGATCCCGCAAGTCTGAGTCTGGTAGGGAAGACTAGCGACCTACTCATAGAGCCGAGTACCACTACCTGTCGTCACGGTCGGCGGTCACCACGATCACCACCATAGCGAGCTTTTCTCTGCACTAAAAAAACCAAATACAATTAAAATAAACAAATTCAAATTACAATTCTTCTGCCTACCATTAAAAATCACAGAAAAAAATAGTTACTGTTACACAGACAGCAAAACTGTATCAAATTGACTATTCACCAATTATAGTTCGAACTTCCTCAGCTAACACTATCCTCAAATTCCAGATCAACCCAAATCAAAGATTTTGGGATTCAATTACAGATTTTAAATCCATCAAATTCACGAATTCCAAACACAAAATTCGGGAAAAATAATAAATTTAATGAAACAAAGAAAAACATAACTATTCCTAAATCCCCAAACAATCAATCCATCGAATCATGTATCCCTCGAAGCCTAATAAAGTCATATTTACAGATCCAAAATACCATATATTCGTATATAAAATAAATTCAACCGACAGCAAGCACATCAAAGACGCAAAAACAAACGCAAAAACAATCAGCAACACCAATAAAATAAAGATTCAACAAATAATCATAGAAAGACCATTGAATTGAGCAAAAAAGTGAAGAAAACATACATTAGAAGTACGAAAGAAGAGTGAGGTGCACCTGATGGGAACACAACGAGAGAAACGAAACCCATAGATTTGTTTTGGAACAAAAGAAAGAGCAGAAATGTATGTGAGAGCTATTTATAAGGAGAGAGAAAGTGCTGGACGCTGAGATACGAGTCGGTGAAGTGATGAACTATAAAAATAAAAAGAAGCGTTGGGTTAAATGTCTAAAGCCCTTACTTTTGTAATGTACATGATAAGCAGGAGGCGCTGACATAGATTGCGTGGATGAGTTGAAAGAGCGATCGTGATTAACGTGTGGCTGTCCAAAGTTGCCGTTACCAGCCAAAATTGAAAGTCCATACTGGAAATTCTAATCTATTTGAAACCTCCCTCGATTCATATCGGGCTTGTTCGACGTACTTTAAAAAATCAGTTTTAAGCGTTTAAATTTTAGATTCGGCTTTGGATGTGTAAACATTTTAGAGTTCCGTTTGAAAGAGCTAAAATATTTCAAATAAAAGATAATTTCATTAAATGAGTTTTTCTGGAAAATCTATTCTATTGATTGGGTTGGCATATAAAGTGAATATAAGGAGAATGAAAGGGTTGAAGGAGGTATTGAGGGAGAGTGTATAAGAGATGGGAGGAAATTGTTTTACTTTTATTTTTAAGGAAAAAATGTTTTTCATCATTGTAAAGAATGTTTACTCTCATGGAAATGATTTTACATTCATTGTGTACCAAACAATGAAATTGAAAAGGAAGAAAACACTTTTCATGAAAAATGTTTTACACGTGTACGAGTCCAAGAGTCCTTACTCAAAGTTGAAAGTCCAAACGTGAAAATCTAATCATTATTGTACACCCCATTCATAGTGGCTTGTTCGACGCAACTTTTTTAAATAGGGTTTAGCGTGTTAATTTAGGTTCGTTTGATTGGTGTAAAAATATTTTTAGGATTATTTAACAGGACATAAAACATTTGACAATGTAATGATTTTATTTTAATAATTATTCATGAACTAATTTTCATTGTTTGATTACATGTAAAAAAAAGTGATGGAAAATAAGGGAAATGAAAGGGGTGGAAATAGGTAGTGAGGGAAGAGTGTATAAGAGATAGGCAGGAAATATTTTTACTTTCATTTTGAAAGGAAAACGATTTTCCACATTGTAAGGAAAAGTTTACTCATATGGAAAATGATTTTACATTCATTTGTGTACCAAACAATGTAAAATTGAAGAAAGGAGGAAAACATTTTTCATGGAAAATGTTTTACGCTCTACCAAACATAGCTTTAATGTAAAATGTTTTTTATGGAAAATAAATTTTTTATGCAAACAATTTACCATTGTTTGGTTGCATTTAAAAAAATGATGAAAAATAGGAAAAATAAAGGGAAAGCCACACGAGGTAATGAGAGAGGAGTGTACAAGCTATGGAAGGAAAATTGTTTTCCTTTTCATTTTGAAAGGAAAATGATTTTCCATCATTGTACGTAAGGAAAATTCTACTCTCATGGAAAATGGTTTTACATTCCTTTGTATACCAAATAATGTAAAATTGGAAAGGGAGGAAAAGACTTTCCATAGAAAATGTTTTATGTTCTACCAAACAGAGCCTTATTAATGTTTTCATTAGGTTAACTTGCTACTTGGGAAATTTTATACTTGTTCGGCAGAGTCGCATTATTATTTTAAATAAAAGAGGCACAAATCGAATTGTTTCCATAGATAATGTTCAAATTGTCTTTAATTCCTTAAATGCAGCCACAAATGTTTAATTCCTGATTTACCATCCATGCCATTTCAATTGGCGGTTTTATACTATAAATCGCCATTTAGAACGACGGTTTTCTTATCTGATCTTCACCATTCTAAATGGCGTTTTTCTACCCAAGTAAAAAAAATCAATTATTTGTTCTTCTACAATTATACGAAAGTGCATAATGAATCCAAAATCAGTAGAATTGAAAAAATTTCATGCCATTATCAATGAATTAAACTAACCATAACTACTATAAATGAAAAACCAATTTAATTTCTAGGAAAAATTCACATGAATAATCCCACCTTTTGGTGGTATTCCCTCAATAATCCGAGCTATAACAAATTACAAAATAATCCTAAGAATGTTGTTGATCTTCCCTAAATTCACTAATTTACCGGTTACCTATTAATCAGGTAATTAGAACCCTTTTTCTTCCCTTTTATTTATTTTAACAAATTTCAAAAAAAAAAAACTACCCACCACCACCGTACCCACCCCACCACAACACTGACCCACCACCTCGGCCCACCACACCACCGACCACCACAACACTGACCGACCACCCCACCCCACCACACTACTGACAACCAGCTCCACCACACCACTGATTCTCAGCCCCAGACAACAGTTGCTGGGTAGCAATTGGGCTTGCTCAAGGAGCAATGGTGAAGGAAATGATATTATTTTGAGTTAAAAGTTTTATCCAATACGTGAGCGAGGCTATACCGCATCAAGTCATCGGAGAACCTTTGTGGTTCTATGACACTTCATGAGACTATTTACGCGTACGCGATCCTTCGCACCCTCCTAAACAACATGGACCGAGCAGTATCTTCTTACGCATACAAGATATGGTCCGATGCCGGAATACGCTGTGTACCATCTTGCAATCATCTCCAGAGGAAAGAAACAACGCTATGAGCTTGGCGGTTAAGCTCGCTTTAGCTTAATGATTACCGGATCGGTTGATCATTGCATATTCACCAATAGATGGTTTTTGGATCTTTACGATTATGTCTGCAATTTTTCTCTCTCCTATAAGGCGATATAAACGACGTGCGAAAAGTTATTTCTGTTTTCTCATTTTTTTCCCCTCTTATTTTGAATTCGATTGTAGACGTTACTCTGATAATAGATTGCTTACTGGATTGCACCATTCCTCTCTGGATTGTATCATTAGTTATCGAAATGCTTTGTGGTAAGGGATGTGTAGGAGGGGCTCAAGAAGAGAGCTTTGGTGGATATTTTCACATAGGAGAGGAGAGGAATAGTATGTGGGATTTATGGGCTGATCGAGGGTAGTTGGACTTGGGTGGTTGTAGAGCTGGTAGATTGAAGAGTTGGGTTAGTAACGGGAAAAGTGATTGAGCGGTGTTGGTCGGTGGTGGCCTTACTTTGGGTATCGGGCCAGAAGTGGAGAGGGCACTGCCGATTTGTTAAGGCTTAGATTCACATTGAGATGTTGGACAGGCTGAAATCTTACGGTAGCGGCTGATTTATTGAGGGGCCTTGAGAGCTTGGGGGTGACAATTCAGGGGTCGCGTAGGAAGGGTGTTCGCTAGGGTGTGTATGAGGAAAGGGGTGTATGTAGGGTGGAGGGTTGAGTTCGGTTAGTACTTCTTTATGATCATTTTCAAAATTCAAGATGTTGTCTTGGGTGTGGTATAGTTGGGTGATGGTTTCGGAGAAGGATTGTGAGATAGTTTGAGGTAATCCACTATATAATAAATACATAAAAACATAACTGCTAATATCTAGAGACATTGGGCGACCTGCATCAATTGGATAACTAGAGGATAATAAAGTCAGTGTAAGCATTTTTCACTAAATGTCTTCAACTAGTCTGGGACAGGACAGATGCACTATTGGCGAGGATGGCTTTGGGTATGTTAGGTAGGGTGTGAGATATGTATAAATTTTCTCGTATTTTGATCTCTTTAATAGCCCTTTCGGGATTATTGACGTGGGAATCGGGGATAAGGCGAAACGGAAAAGCTCAGATTGTGGAGTGCATTTTTTGCTTGTGAATTTTTTGCCATGGATGGATATCGTAAAGGATACCACTATATTCTCAAGCGGAGGAAATCGGCGTACCATATAGGGATTCATAAGTTACACTTCAAATTATCCCATAATGAAGAGGATATCATTTTGGCAAATTAGAATTTGGACTTATTCATTTCCACTACTATTAAAAGAATGATAGAACTAGTTAAGAAATTCCGATCAGCAAATATGGCCTCGCACTCTAAGACACTTACACTGCGCGATCTCAGCCAATCTTAATCATAGATTTTTACTTTACTCCAAACAACGGAAAAACGTAGGGGAACTATGAATTTTGAAAAAGAGGGTTAATCCTAGATACGTGGTTGCGGGCATGCAAGGCCGAGTACTTCGTACAATGGTTCTGAGATGGGATTTTCGCGGTGGGGTTCGTTAGGGACGATCTGGTTTCGCGTGAGCTCTAAGATGGTCTTAAGAGCGAATCGAGAAGTGACTGCTGATAGCGGTGTGACAGATTGTGTTATGCAATGATGGCGGTGCTGGTTGTTTGGTCAGGTTTATTGAGCTGGGAGAAAAGCTTAAGTTTAGAGATGGTGGGTGTAGAGTGGTGAATATGACTGTCTTGATTGGTTTTGATTGTGGGAATTAACTACAGAAGTTTGTGATGAAATGTGTTGTTCAGGGACTATAGTTTTCATGCAGGCCATAGAGGGGCATACTGGGTAAAGATAAGGGAATTGGCGCCGATAAGTATTCCTTAGTAGAAAGATTTGTTTACCATTCTCCTATATATGGCAGCCTTGGTTATATAACTAGATTATATTTTCATCTATCACTTCGGGGATTTAATATAATTAGTTTCGGATTGGGTGTTTGTGAATATTTAAAATCAACGACAAAATTTGGGAAAAAATAGTTACACATGACTCCTCGCCAGACAAGGTGGGTGACTATGGAGATTTGATCAACTTGATTTTAGGGTAGGCTCTCTGGATATCACAAAATGGGGTTGTGGAGCATATTTATGTGAGAATTAAAAAACAGTTGCTGCTCTATTTTTTACAGGCTAGGACTTAGTTAAGATGTGGATCAAAATATTCGATTATTTTGAGATTTAGGAGAATTATGCTTTGGCTGCGCTATTTAGGTAAGTTGTTATAGCTCACTGAAATTCATTAGGGCATTGTGCGAATAACGGGAGCACATTCTATTCACTAGAAGGGAATGTTTTCTAATGCTGCTGAAGCTGTGTATTTTTGCTTTAGTTAATTTAAGTGTATAATTTTTAGACTATTATTATCAGGAGAACCTTTTTTCGCCAATGTATTTCAAGAGTCTCATCTAAACTAACGGGAGCGCGCCTTGGTTATAGAGGAGACATGGCAACGAGAAAGTTGAGATAAATTAGGTCTTTCATTATTACCGGGTGGGTCAAAAATTAATGCTTGACAAACTGAAAGTTGATTATATCCGTGTTCTATTATAATCTTTACATTTTATCCTTTACACGGCTTTGGGGGATTCATAGAACCTTTTAAATCGGCACATCTTAGCTGCCGGCGATAACTCCCTGTTATATAGATTGTTTTTGATTTAGCCAGATTAAGTTGATTCGATAGGTCTAACCGGCCCATCCAACTGTCTGAAAAGTGAGGGGTTTGGGTGCACTTTTGGGAAAAAATTCGCTAAAAACCTGAGCCCGAAGTGCTTATTCTCGCAACTTAGTCCTAGCTGAATTTTGTGTGCCTCGCGGAAGCCGGCTATCTTCTTTTGAGCGCCGACTCTTCGGCTCACGAGCTTGGTTTGTAGTTTGTTCAGCAGGGTTATTGAACTTCGTACCAGTCTCGCTCTTCTTGCGATTGGCGGTAGTTGCTTCACCGGCTTTAAACACTGGTTGGCTAATCATTCTACTCCATATATAACACTCGGGCGCACTCACAAGGACGTATTATTCAAACAATGGATGGGTGTTTATATTAACTTTCGGTAAGCATCAGGGTGAAGTCGTATATTCTTGTGTTGTTGTGAAAACCAATCAACTATTGAGTCTCGATTCTTCTTTTTTCGTTGTTTTTTTCTTTCATTTCTTTCTTTAGTTTGGTTCATCTTTCTTGTGTTACCAAATTTGGTGTGAAAGGTTTCTATTTTTTAATAGCTTTATTTGCACTACTTATGATTATCAATAGGAAACCACTTGTTTCTATCTTTTTTATGAAGCTGTGCGGTTGTTGATTTTTCCTAGGTTTTAATACGGATCTTGTCCGTATGTAGGAACTTTTCTTTGGCACAGATTTTCTTCATTCTATACTTATCGAATATATTTATCCATAGGAATTTACTACTGTTTAGTTAGTCTTAAACGGCCTGCAAACTATTTTTACTTCACTATTCAAGGCTAATTTTGACTAGAAAAGGAGGAAGTAAAACATGCTTATAGATACTAATTTACTATTATAGGAATTTTTATTTCGTCTACAGACCTGGTCTATTTTTTGACGGTTCAGGACGTATCTTGAGGTTCACTTTTTATAAAATCTTTCACTTCTGTTTTTTGATACGTTTCTTAATTATGAGATCTATTGAGAAGGTATTTTCAAGAGGGGATATGGAATATAAAAACAAATATTTAATTTTGTTAAGGAAATTAGAGTTGTTTTATTAAATTTTTATTAGTTCATATAAATAAGGTGTAATAAATAATATGGCATGGCGGGGTTTTGGTATGTTTTGATAAAGATTTATAGGGAAAGTAACATGCGAAATGACATATATCCTCTTTTAATTTAATCCTCCACTTAGTTTTTCGCAATGTATTCCATTGCAATTTTACTGCTTTCTATTTAGTTAATTCTTCATTTTCATGGATTCTCAATTTCCTTTTCCTTATCTTGTGCTTATTAAAAAAAAGCATTACATGTATATTTGGAGGTGGCAGTAAAGGGTTTACTAAATACCTTCTTTTATGGAAATAAGGTGTTGTCTTTCATTAGTAGACTTGGGTCTTGGGTTTCCTTGGACTTTTTCATCTGATATTTCGTGTGTGTTGTCTTTCTTTATCAGGATTACGACATACATATAAAATATGGGAATTTGTGCTTATTATTGATGGTTTCTGTGGTTCAAGATGTGTTCTTGTTATCAATGGACTTTAGTTAATTTTTATGTCAGTTTTGTTGACTAGGTTTGCTGTTGTGACTGGTTTTGTATATATGATGATGGCAATTCTGTTTTTATTTGACTCGATAAGGTGCTTTTATAGGGATGTTCCTTTTAATTTCTGGGCTACTTCTCAGTATTTATTTAATCATCATCAACTGAGATGATGATCCATCGTGAGTTGCGAGGTTGGGTATGGTCTGCGTTATTTCTTTGAATCTCAGAATCTACTTTAATTATACGGACAGGCAGGGGGGGTGGGTTGCGGCGGGATTTGAACGATTTGATATTGTATGGGAATTAGCTATTTTCGCTGGATTAAAAGATTAGAACAGAAGGAATCACTAAGAGAGTCACAGAGTCTGTTAGTTATCGCGGTGAACCAGAACAACTACACTCTTAAGACCAACGCTTTCAATGAGAGTGGAAGGGCGAAAAACTCACTTGTGGACGTGGATGTTATTTGCGGACTAACACACGATTAGTTTATTCATAGGATATATAGGATGATTGATTATTGGTTGTTCAACACCTTGCTATTCATTACTGGACATCTTAAGACATCTCGCTTTCAGTTCTTCAGAATTTCTTTGAAACGGACATGGCATTTGTTAAGAGAAGTCCCCGCCAGGGCTAGCGTCATTGTGTTAATCCGGTCAGCCTTTTCTTACTCTGCGATTTTCTCTGAAATTTCTCGGTTGATCATTGTCTTCATTCATTCACAACCTCGCCTTTCATGGATCATTCCAGCTTGCTATGGAATGCAAGCATTTCTGGCTCTAAACTCAATGAGCACTAAAGTAGGCTACTGGCCCAATCAATATGTCTTGATTTACCACTATGACTAAGCTGTATCGTACCAGCTGTCTCCTAGAGAGGATTGAGTTAGATTTGGACTTTTTGTCTTGGCTGACGGAGTACAGGTAGGTATAGTTGTTGTGTTGGTATTATATTTTTCTTTCTGATTTAGTAGTATTTTGTTTACTATTGTCAGGGAAGTCAAAGTTAATTTTAATGAGCGATGTAAGACCGTTAACAGCCATTGTCAACAGCTCATGTACCAAATCATTTTAAAGTTCCTATCTCTCAAGGTAAGAGAAGATTTTCAGATGGGAACTGTGAGAAGTAAGATAGAGAGAAATTGAAACACTGGCAAATCCTTTATTGTTACTAACGATATTATAGGACTTAGATATTGTTATAAAAGATTTTTTGTCCGTTGGGCATACAAATTACTTGGGACTTGGCTGGAAACATAACGTTTTTAGCGCTAGGGTTTTTGGTTGTGTTTAGAGGTAGTTATTTATCCAAGTTCTAAAGGCAAGGCAACTTACTCAGCTCTTGGCACACAAGAGTTTTTATTAGGGATTAAGACTTAAGACGTTTCTCTTATTTTTAGGCAATACGCAAGTGTTTTGGCCTATTCAACAATTTCATAAAATCGGAAGCATAACTAAGGTATATCTTAAAGATGAAAGGAGAGGGAAAGAACCATTTATTTATTTCTGATCAAGGGATAACTATTTAGTAAGATAAGAGATAATAAGTTTCATAAAAAGATGGGACAATAAATTTAGGGGTGACAACAGATTCACTTCCTTATTTAGATCTACTATTATATTGTATTTCTTAATCAAAACAGTATTGTTAGAGTGTTCTTAATAAATTTCATCAAATTTCTATCAAATTAATTTCACTTCGGGTGGGTGGGCAAGACTCGACTATTTGTTTATATTAATGTTTTGACTTCTTCTGTTCATAAAGTTTCAAATTAGAATTTAAAGCAGGGAATTTACTTGGACATAGCCTTTAAGTAATTAGGGCGAAATCGAGGAAGGGAGCTGTATAATAATTATTTCCTTTTTATCCTATGAGCAAATACTTCACATATTAATACCAAGCTATACAATAAATCTAGAACCCTAAATCTACTATACCAATGTCGAGTCTTGTTTATCAAGGAACTCAACCTTCCTTGGTTTGAACTTCTTCCTTGAGTTCCTTCCACTAGTAGAAAAAAGCTCAAAAGCTGCAGCTCAAAAGCTGGGGTTTTTAAAAAAACCCCAGCTTTTAACCTATTTAGAGCTCAAAAAAATGGGAAAAACACAAAAGCTGGGTTTTTTTTAAGAAAACCCCAGCTTTTGAGAATACTTAAAAGCTGGGGTTTTGATAAAAACCCCAGCTTTTGAGCTATCTTAGAGTTAAAAATTTGGGAGAAACACAAAAGTTGGGGTTTTTAAAGACAACCCTAGCTTTTGAATATGCTTTTAAAAAAAAATTAAATAAGTAATTTAATTATTCTCCCAATACTCTCACTCTCTTTGCAAACCCAATACGTACTCTCACTCGAAAAAAAATACTGGAATTGAAAAACCCTCGACGAATTGAAAAACCCTCACTTTCACTCTCAACCACCGGCCGCACCGCCACACCACCGACGCTCAACCACCACACCACCACCGGCGATCGAAACAGACCCTCACTCTCACACCACCGGCGATCGAAATAGACCCTCACTCTCGATCCTCACGAACGCACCACCGGCGCTCAACCACCGACGCACCGCCGTCACGACCCTTACTCGACGACCCTCACGAAACAGACGCTGCTCCACCGACCTCCACCGTTGCTTCTTCCCTCTATTGGCAGCCCTCTTCACGCCAATTCACCCCCTCTTCAAAATTAGAGGTACGATTTTTTTGTGATTTTTATGTTGTTTATGGGCAATTATAGTTGAAATTAATTGAATTATGTTGTTTTGTGGTTTGTATGGGCAATTAGAGTCAGTCTTTATTCTGTTTTTTCGACGAATTGGATCACACTCGTTGGCTTTGCCGTCAATTGGACGAATTTCTTGATCTTCAAACTTCTGATTCAATCCCTAATATCCAGCTTTGGAGATTGTGAGTGATATTTGCTGTGTTAGGGTTTCGTATTATATATTATATTGCATGCAATTTCTCATCCCAATTGTACTTGTGTTATGCAGTAGGAGCTCTTTGATATCTACTGAAGCCAAGGGATTAGAATCGAGAGCCCAATTTTTTTTATTTACATTGAGGTAATCATTCATTAATCATTATTGTGGCGATTGAATCATATGATAATCGATTGAATCATATGATTCATGCTGTAATAATCGATTGAATGATATGATATGATATGCATGTTGTTGAATGATGATTTTGTTGTCGAACAGTTTTTGTTTAGAGTGTGACTACTAGATAATTATCTTCGTATTATGCAACTGAACTATATCTTACAAATGAGCAGCTTTCATTTAGTGATAGAATTATGATGCAGGAATTTGGTAATTTACATGGAATATAAATCATAAAACATGTGTTTAATTTGTTGGCAAACCAAATTAAAGAAAATGTCAAATTAAAGAAAATGTCAAGTTGACTTTTTGATATATATGTACACAATTTGTTAATTTGGAGAATTATACAAATCAATGTCAAGATAGTGATGTCAATTAATGTACCGTAGTCAATCAATACCTTCATTTTGTATTCTATTCTGTGTGAGAATATGGGATGCTGACTGTTGGTATCTATTACGCCACCAGGCCCAATATCAACCAAGGCCCATACAAATTAACCCAGTGGGCTTGATAGCACGCAAATATCACAACCCAAAGGAGTCAAAAGTGTCTACCAACTTGTCAAAGTTGGGCACATACAACGACACCTACCCTGGTAAGTTTACAAGCCACTTGTCACGATTAAGGAAGCATTTGACCATGCAAGGTTGGGTATAAAAGGCAGACTTGAGACACCAAGGGCTGGTAAGTTCATTTGAATAAACACAACCTACATTCTCTCTCTAAAAATATAGAACTCCCTGGTAATATACTGACACCTCCATCGTAGGGGCTGATCCTGGGTTGCCCCAGGGTAGTTCACTTGTGTTTTGTAGGTTATCGGATAGCAGGCCAGGTCCATCTTCACCAGCACCGGCTCGTTGGCCACTGCCACGTCAGCAGTACCATATATTGTACCAACAATTTGGCGCTAGAAGGAGGGTCGTAGTGCCACATAACGAGTGAATTGGACGATGGATGCATCCAACCAGGAGATGATGCATGGTGACAGAGCTGACCCTAGGAGACCAGAGGAGGTATCGTCCACAGCAAGGAGTCGCTCCTCGAGGCGCTCCAGGTCAGCAAGGCACCGGGAAAGCCGGGGTTCAATGCCACCACCATCTCAGAATCAGCCACCACAAAGCCCAAGGAACCAATACACTGGATCAATTGGGCCAGGTGGAACTTATCATCATGAACCTTCTCCCTCCTGGAGAGCACGAGGTCATTCGACTCCACCAAGCCCAGACCAGGTGGAGCATGCAAGAAACATCCTAAGACGTGCTGGTTTGGCATCCTCTGGTTACGCTGGAAACGCTTCAGAAGTAGGAACCACACAAGGATATGACCTTTATGGTCCAAACCTGCCCACACCAAGTCGTTCAACCAGAAGGCACCATGGCCAAATGGACGGTGCAGATAGGCCACCCCGACCACACGTCAGAAGAAGGTTGAATTATCCATCGCCTCACCTTTCATCCTCACCATCATGCGGATCATCACCAACGATGGAAGATATACCAGATGAAGCTGGTGTAGGGCCTGAAGTAAGATATGAAAGCCCTGTGGATCGTGACAGATCAGGAACACCCAGACCTGAATCTCGAGTAGAATCTGCTGGATACACATTGCAGACTACCAGGCCTGGACATGCAACCAGGCCTGGACGATCAGTCCACGACAGGCTTGGCAATCGCCTCTCAGCCTTTCAAAGGCTGGGAGAACCAGGTCCTTCACAAGGCCAACCAGCAACAGCAGCATCTCCTGGTCAGACCATGATACATGCAGCTGCTGAAATCAGGTATCCATCTTCATCACCATTTGGTGAGGAAATTTTGAGAGCTCGGTCACAAAAGGTTAAAATACCAGGCCACATCAAATTCGATGGTACTAGGGACCCCGAAGATCATGTGGCCCTTTATGAGGGACATATGTATTTGGGGGAATTCTCGGATGCAACCTGGTGTAAATACTTTCCTACCACCTTGACGGGAATTGCACAAGCCTGGTTTAGAAATATCCCACCTGGTAGTATTCATAGCTTCGGTGACCTGGCGGATCAATTCAGAAATCATTTTATAAGTGGTAGAAGAAGAGAAAAGTCCTCAGTGGAGCTTATGTCTGTAAAACAAGGTAAAGATGAAAGTCTGCGTGACTACCTTACCAGGTTCAACAAGGAAGCCATAATGGTTTCCAGGTCAAAACCTGATGTGGTGATCATGGCTTTGCAATATGGTCTTAGACCAGGCCCATTCAGGGACCACCTCACCAAGTCAAAGGTGGATACCCTGGCCCAAGCTATGCGAATCTCAGATGAGTATATCACCTTGGAAGAATTCAACAAGACTACAGCACCAGGTGGTACCGTAGCTCCAAAAAAGGAAGAAAAGTCACCAACCACTGCCCAGAAATCCAGAAAGGAGAGGAGGGAAGAAAAGAAAAAGGAGAAGGCATCAGCACCACTTCCACCAATTTTCGAAAGCTTTACCCCCCTCAACACAGATAGGGCAGTGATATATGCAGCTCACAAGGGTGAGGACAAATGGATCAAACCTCCCAAGAGGTCAAAGGCTGGAAAAGACCCCAACAAATATTGTGATTTCCATGAGTGTCCTGGTCATTCCACTGAAGATTGTGTCCAATTGAAGAATAACATTGAGGACCTCATTAGGAAGGGATTCTTTGCTCAGTACAAGAAATTTGCCAAAGATCAAGAGGAGAAAGACCAGGGACAAAAAGAGGACAGATCAGAGCCCACGAGGAGATACCAGCCCAGGAGGCCAATCAACGAAATTTCTGTCATCTTTGGCCCACCTGCCTCCAAGAAACATCTGAAAAATAAGGTTAGAACAGCTAGTTGCTCCAATTCTTATCAGTCTGAATGTTTTGATATTCCTGAGATTAGTTTTGGACCTCAAGATTGTAGGGGGCTGGTCCAGCCTCATAATGATCCTTTGATATGTTCTGTCCAAGTATGTAACCACCTGGTCCATAAAGTCCTGATTGATGGGGGTAGCTCTGTAAATGTCCTTTATTACCATGTTTATCAAAAAATGAGACTACAAGATAAAAACATTGAACCCACATCAGGGCCAATAATAGGTTTCTCTGGAAGCTCAATCCTCCCCAAAGGTGAAATTAATTTACCAGTCACCTTGGGAGATGAAGAGCTAGGTAGAACTGTACTGGTTAGGTTTCAGGTGGTAGAAGCCTATTCACCTTATAACATCATCATGGGCAGAACATTCATGAGTGCCTTCGAAGGTGTTGCATCTACATATCATCTATGCTATAAGTATGTATCAGACTGTGGAAAAGTTGCAGTATTGAGAGGCTCACAAGTAGCAGCCAGATCATGCTAGCTAGCCCTGGTCAAAACATTAAGAAAGGAAGATTCAGACAGACTTCGAAGGCAGGTGGATGAAATGGAGGTTAGGGCTAATCCTCAGCCTTTGAAGAAGAGAGTGGTCGAGGTCACTGGACCAGAAACAACTCAAGCTCTGCCTCAAGAATCAGCCCAGTTTTCTACTGGTCCATTGATTGAATTGGACAGGGTAGCCATACCACAACCTGTTGAGGGCACAGAGTCAATTCCCCTCGTAGAAGAGACTGAGAGGATGGTCCAGATTGGATCAGACCTAGGGGCTCAGGAAAGGTGCGACCTGATTAATCTGCTCAGAGCTCATGAAGATGTATCTGCCTACTCAGTAGATGAGATGCCTGGGATTGATTCGGGAATCATATCACATCATCTTTCCCTTGATCCAACTAAAAAGCCTGTGAAGCAGAAAAAGAGACACTTCTCCTCAGAAAAGAATCAAGCAATCGAAGCAGAAGTCAACAAGTTACTAGATGCAGGATTTGTGGAGCTGTGTCATTACCCTGAGTGGTTAGCAAATGTGGTCATGGTCAAGAAGCCAAATGCCACCTGGAGGATGTGTGTAGATTTCACAGATTTGAATAAAGCCTGTCCAAAAGATTGCTATCCTCTGCCACGGATAGACCAACTGGTGGATTCAACCAGTGGTCATGCCAGGCTCTCTTTTATGGATGCCTTTTCAGGCTATCATCAGATACACATGCACCCACCAGACAAGGAGAAGACGACATTCATTACCAGCTGTGGGGTCTATAACTATATCATGATGCCATTTGGACTCAAGAATGCTGGTGCCACATACCAACGCATGATGGACCAGGTCTTTGAGACTCAGAGGGGCAGGAATCTGGAGGTTTACGTTGATGATGCCATAGTCAAGAGTGTCAATCCAGAAGATCATACAAAAGATCTCACAGAAACATTTGCTAACTTAAGAAAATACCAGGTTAAACTTAACCCAAAGAAATGTGTCTTTGGTGTGAAGTCTGGAAAGTTCTTAGGTTTTATGGTTAGCCAGAGGGGAATCGATGCTAATCCTGATAAAGTTAAGGCTGCGCTAGACCTGCCAGAACCAAAGAGCATCAAAGATATTCAAAGGCTGATTGGGAGAATGGTAGCATTGTCCAGGTTCATAGCCAGATCATCAGAGAAGTCACAACCTTTTTTCAAGATTCTCAAGGGAAACAAAGAATTCAGTTGGGGACCAGAGCAGCATGAAGCCTTCAACCAACTCAAAGATCACCTGATGAAACTGCCAACCCTGGCTAGACCACAACCAGGTGAGACTTTGTTCTTGTATATTGCAGTTAGCCAGACTGCTGTAAGTGCTGTCCTCCTAAGGGAGCAGGACAAGGTTCAACAACCTGTGTATTTTGTGAGTCATGCATTAACAGGAGCAGAGACTAGGTATCCTATGATCGAAAAAGCCGCCTACACAGTAATCATAGCAGCAAGAAGATTGAGGCCATATTTTGATGCTCACCCAATTGTTGTTCTAACTGACCTCCCATTGGAGAAGTCTCTTGAGAAGTTGGAAAAGTCTGGAAGATTGACAAACTGGGCGCTTGAATTGACTGGTTTTGGGATCAGTTTTCAGCCTAGGACAGCCATCAAAGCACAAGCATTAGCAGACTTCTTAGCAGAATGTTCATATTATGAAGAAGAGCCTACGCAAGTAGATCCATGGGTTGTCTACACTGATGGTTCATCAACAGATGGTGCATCTGGAGCTGGTGTGGTATTGCTGTCACCAGAAAAAGATATCATTGAATATGCCTTGAAGTTCAAGTTCCAAGCAACAAATAATGAAGCTGGGTATGAAGTTGCCATAGCGGGATTACAACTCTGCCTATCTATTGGTGCAACCAAGGTGTGTCTAATGACTGATTCCCAACTCGTTGCCAACCAGTACAGGGGGGAGTATGAGGTCAGAGAGCCAGTTCTACAAGCCTACTGCACCAAAATAAAAGAGCTAGCTTCGAAACTCCAATCATTGGAAGTTTGTTTGATTCCTAGAGAGGAAAATATTCTGGCAGATACATTGGTCAGGTTGGCCACGACCACCTTCCAGAACCTGACCAGGTCTATCTTTATAGAAGTGTTGCCTAAGAGAAGCACAGAGTGTGAGTCTATGTACGTTTTCCAATTGGGTCCACCACCCTTTTGGATGGCAGATATTGTAGCTTACAAGCAGCATGGTACACTGCCTGCTGACAAGGTGCATGCCAGGAAAGTCAAGTTGGCAGCTCAGAGATATACCATGATTGATAAAGAGATGTATAGGAGATCTCACACCTCACAACCACTACTCAGGTGTGTTGATGCTGATGAAGGGAACTACATCCTCAGGGAAATCCATGAAGGCATTTGTGGCCATCATGTGGGTGCTAGAGCCCTGGTTCACAAAGCTCTTCGATCTGGCTATTATTGGCCAACCATGAATGCAGATTCTGTAAAAATGGTAACTGAATGTGACAAATGTCAAAGATTCTCACCATCCATCAATCAGCCAGCAAATGATTTACATCCAATCCTTAATCCTATTCCTTTTGCTCAATGGGGGGTCGACATCCTGGGACCCTTTCCCAGGGCCCAGGGTGGAAAAAGATGGTTGATTGTTGCTGTGGACTATTTTAGTAAATGGATTGAGGCTGAGGGCTTAACCAACATCTCAGAAAAGGATGTCAGAAAATTCCTGTGGCAAAATGTGCTGACCAGGTATGGAATTCCAGTCTGTATAGTATTTGACCATGGAAGACAGTTTGATAATGATCCTTTGAAGGCTTGGTTGGCTCAGTTCAAGATCAAAATTGCATTTTCAGCAGTCTGCCACCCACAATCTAATGGGTTGGCAGAGGCTGCAAATAAGCAGATTCTAAATGGTTTAAAGAAGAAGCTGGATGATAAAAAGGGTCTGTGGCTCCAAGAGCTACCAGGTACACTTTGGTCGTTGAGAACCACAGTCAAAAGGTCCACTGGACACTCACCCTACACCTTAGTATATGGAACATAAGCCTTGATTCCTGTTGAAGTCGGCTCCACTTCCCTCAGATTTTCATAATACAACCAGCCTCAAAATGAGCAGATCTTATCAGAATGCCTTGATCTGGTGGAAGAATTAAGGGAAGATGCAACAACCAGGCATGCAGCCTACATGCAAAGGGTGTCCAGATATTACAACAGAAGAGTCAGACAAAGGCCCCTTGCAGTTGGAGATCTGGTCCTACGGAAGTCTACAGCAGTCCAGAAGGCTGGCATTCATGGTAAACTTTCAGCCACCTGGGAAGGACCATATCAGATTCATTCTCAGAGTATGGCTGGTACTTACAGGCTGATGGAGCTGGATGGCACTGAATTGCCAAATATCTGGAATACAGATCAACTCAAGAGGTATCATGCTTAAGTCTGTAAATCTTGTAACTTGTAGTACTGCACTTTCTTAAGATAGGTCAACCAACCACTGTCATTAATGTATATATACATATATATAAAGAGGCATTTTTTGCTCTCTGGTTGAAAATTGTTTTTCCTATCTAGTGTTGTATTTTTATTACTTTTTAGGGTGTAAGTATCTCATCTCTTAGAGGTAAATATGTAAAAATAAAAACCCTACTCTTCTCACAGA
>SNQN01007315.1:12502-33965 GCA_008642245.1 Bassia scoparia | reverse complement strand
AAGTTTGTGGTGTATAGTGGTGTTGTTCGGTTTTGACGTAATTTTGTATTCTTGGTGAATACTCAAACCTGCATTTTCAAGACATGTATTGTAGGCGTGGGCCTATTACGGGCCTGTCCTACCTATCTCTATTATGTTTATGGGCTTGAGCCATAGAAGCTGCATGTGAGTGCGTTGGGCGAGTGTTGATGAGTGAGGGGATTGCCACCGTGCCTATACAAGTTTTTCACGGACGCCCGGAACATTAGTGAAAAAATAATGGCCCCATTATTAGTTCCAGTAACTAGCTCATGGGTTCGAAGACATGGTACGGACTTACCCAAATCCGCCCATATGTAGCGGCCTCTACTCGGTCTCATTCTAATTCCATGCAATCATATTCATCGGTGTAGATACCTACATTTGTTCCTCTATAAGGCCAATGATAAAACTATACCACAATGCAAGTAGTCAAATTCTAAAGAACACCTACCTTAAACAATGCTCTAGAGTCTCGATTTGCAAAGCCGGAATTCCTTTTATTGCCTAAAGCACCATTAAAATCACATTTTAACTTCAAAATGATTTTGAATTATTTTTAGACATTTTTCTAGAATTTTTTGGAATTTTTATGAATTTTTCTAAGCATTTTTAGCAATTTTCGGAATTTTCAGCAATTTAATTAATTTTACGATAATTAATTAAATTACGAAACAATTCCAAAATTCATAAAATTTTAACACAACACACTATTTGTTACATGGTATTTTATGAATATTTTTTCATAATTTTTGGAGTTGTGGAAAATTAGTTATGAATTTCCCGAGCGAAACGGCTCATTTAGGGAGCTTCAAGGCCGCACCCGAAAACGTGGGGCCCACACCAATCTCCCCAAATCAATCAGTGATTTTGTGTCAAAATTTCGCGATCAAATAAAATCAAATGATATTTTATTTTGATTTTATATTATACGCAATCTTCAAAAAGGCAAGGGAAATCAGCCAAATAATGGCAAGACACTGGGCGAAATTTCGCCCAGTTTTGGGCGTAATTGTGCACAAATTCTTGCCTTTTTTGGATTTAGCCTATAAATTTAGGACGATCCCCCTCTCATTTGTAACTTCGGACGATAAATGCTCGGCTATTCTCTCTCTCTCTCTCCCTCTCTCTCTCTCTCTCTCTCTCTCTCTCTCTCTCTCTCTCTTCCTGTCTTCCAAAAATTTTCAAAGAAACACTTTCAAATTAAATACACACTCAAAAAAAGATTCAATACACATACAAATCAAGAGATCAAGGCATTCAAAGCAATCGTTCGAGGATTGTTCGACCACGCATTGTTGGTATAACCTATGAGGCCACAAAACTCATAGAAACTTTCTCCTTCTCTTTTCTTTAATTTTTCTTTGATTTTGCTTGTTTTTATCACTTTGAATCATGTAATATTGCTTAATAACTATTAGACATCAATTAACATGTAAATAAACCTCTTATTTTCTTTCTTTTCAATTTGATTCCAATATAATTGTGATTACTAACATTTTCTTTGATTTTCCTATGTAAATAGCGATTTGCGAGGCGATTTCAATTTCAAATCTAACTATTGTTTTTGCCTTTTRTCTTATCTTGGATAGCGATACGAGKTAAGTCTCCTCYTTYTTCCTCCTTGTATATTCTAAGTCTTATTCTTGTATATACTTTCTCCATCASCATTAATCTTGCTAATTAAAGACCTATTAATWGATTGTCACGCCTAATAAGATAATTATGGACAAACGGTTTAGGATCCTTGAATCTTGACCTAATTCAAAGAGACAAAAATTAATAGTCTTACATGCATTAATCCACTCGCCTAATAACAACTAAGGATCAATACAGACATATATGTTGTTCGATATTACAATTGGTGAATTTGCAATGAGACCTAGTAGAGGCCGCTAGATGCGGGGGGGTGTTGTACACTATTTCGCCCTTACCCTCGTTCCCTAATCCAGACCTTTATTTCAGTACCAGACATGGAGTCCTTCTCCTTGCTTTATGAAATTATAAGCAAGGCTTAAAATGGGTTCCGCAGCTTCCCGAAAGAAGTGCGGTGGTGACTTCCTTTATTCGATTTCGAGTTTCTATGACCCTCAATGCCAAGCATACTCACACTATGCAAAATAGCAAGACTTCAATTCTTCGCAATACGATGTCTCAACCGAGACTGTACCCCCCGGGGCAGAGGGACCGGTCCCAGTCCGGCCCGGTGACGGCCCACGCTTGTACAATTTTTTGGCGACTTCACTGGGGAGTTCTTTGGGGTTTTAAACACTATTGAACAAGTAGATGAAACTCAAAAATTCTCGCGAATTCACCGATGTAATATTGAACATGTGGTGCTAGGCATCTTCCATTACGCGATACTTAGGTCGTTGGCACAGAGTATGCGCTTTCTAGGCAACCACATGAGTGTGTTCTATACTCGAGAGAGACCGGGGGGGCTCGCTTAAGATTGGAGCTGGTGCACTGCCTATGTAACCAACTCTTAAGCTCGATGCCCATCTCCACCATGACGTGCGGTTCCGTTCCCTACAAAGCCGTAATGGTTTAGGCCTTCTTTGATCATCACAGCAGGCTGGATGTGTTAAGGACCGTTTTGAGCCTGGTCATAGGACCCTTTTGGACACCCTTGACTGACCTTAGCAGACTCTAGGTTGCATCTATTATGTTGTTGTGCTTTATGTGTCTACATGTGCATATGCAATCTCACCTCACTTCTTTTGAGTTTGTGGCCCATGATCCATGTCTATTTCCAGTCCATGATCCATGTTCCATTCAAACTCAAGTCCACTTCAAATTCCACAAAAATTCATCTCTACATTCATGGGCCACATCCATAGTCTCATTCCACAAATTCTCCATCTCTTCTCCACATTAAAAATTTTCTCTAATCCACATTCAAGTCCACATAAAAAAGCCCAATGGTGACTCAAGCTAAGTCCGTCTAGTCAAGAGTCCAATCCAACTCAAGTCTAATTCGAGTCCAGTCCAAACACCTCAAAACAGACTAAGGTCTTTGTCCAGTCTAGTCCAAACACAATCTCGAGTCCAAATGCAAGTCTAGTGAGTCTATATACCTTAATCCAAACCAAGGTACTAGTCCATGTCAAGTCTAGCCCAAATGTCAAGTCCAATTCTAGTCCAAAACCTCTTAGTACTTCAAACCAGATCGAGGTACTAGCCGAGTCTAGCCCAACACTGAAGTCAATTTAAGTCTAAGTTTTAGCCCCTCAGCCCAGATAGAGGTTCAAGTTAGGTCCAGTCTCAATTCAATGTCAAGTTCAAGTCAAATAGGTTTTGATGTCTCAAACCAGATAGAGGTTCAAGCTAGAGTCTAATCCAGAGTCAACTCAAAAGTCAAATGGCCTAACCCAAAGACAACCCACGAGTCAAACAGCCTTCCCAAGAGTCAAGTGGAGCTTCTATGGCTTAGGCAAACAAGGTTCAACATCAAGGCGAGCTCGTTGCAAGGGAGTTGAGACCATTGACTGTGACAAGTTACAAGTTCAAGACAAAGTCCCCTTAGAATGAGTCAACAAGAGTCCCAATCCGAGCCACAATTTCCCCTTCTTTTCTTCTAATGTTGAGTCTATGTCAATTAGGATAGTTTCCATCTTAATAAGCCTCCACACTCTTTAAATGCATCATCACAATAAAATGAACTACTCTCTTCTCAAGTCCAAGTTCTAGTATTTTCAATTCGATGATGAGACTTTTACCACTTAATGATCTTAAAAAATAAAAACAAACAAAAACTAAAGAGCAAAAGCAAAAAGATTCAAAATCAAAATGGACATGCTCGAGAGGCCCTCTTTCATAGCTCCACAAAATAATCCTTTCCCCTCCATTCACCTTCTACAAACAAACAAACATCCATTGCAACCCCTTTGAGCCTACAAGCCATTTTCTTTTATACACACATCAAAATACCATACCAAACATTGACAAGCAAAGTTCAAAACAAAATTCATTTCAAAGCCTCAAAAGCTAAAGTGATGCCAAAGTCAACATCAAAATCAAGTGCAAAGTCAAATCAAAACCTCAAGTTCAATTGACAAGTTTTCAAAATCAAAAGCTTGTCAAAGTCCAGTGCAAAAACAAAATCAAAGTTCAATTCAAGCCTCAGACCCTCAAAGCTAAGCCTACATTACAACCTCAAAAGTCCTCTCTAAAAGAGCATTGTCCATCACATATACACACGACCTCACGAACTACGATCGGTCTAATTCCGCAAGGATAAGTAGGTAGCCTCACCTCGAGGTCCAACCAAATTAATAAAAATAAATCGAGGTTCATCTCAATGAGTGGTTCGATTCTCTAGAATTCAAAAATACCCCTCTTAGTCTAGATCCTGACATAGACTCACTTTCGATCCAGCATCTCAGACCAACCGTGTCAGCCTCACATTTGTGTAAATCCTCAGTCACAAATTTCAACCTTTCTATTTTTCGAACTCTAGCCCATTCTTTAATTGACTCTTTAGACTCTTTTAACTCAGTCAACATGGGGGGCTTAGTGCTCATATTATTCAAAATGTCAATTTCAATTTGGGGGGATCCTTCCATTATACAAGTGGGTCAAGTCCATTGTCTCATCAAAATCGAAGTCCAATTAAGCCTCTCTTGGGGGCTAGCTCGTTAAATTCCAACCTCATGGTCAACATCAATTTCAAGGTCACACTCTTGTCTAGACATAGGGAGATCCACTCTAAGGCCTCGGTCTTGGTCTCCCTCGAGTCAACCCTAAGTCAAATCAAATCCAGAGTCAAAGTCCAAATTCAAGGTTAATGTCAAACTCAAAGTTTAAAGTCGAGCTACCTCCATGACAAAGCATTGAGTCATCTCTCTTCAATTCAACTTCAACTCTACCTACAACATTACTATTGTTATAGGTCTGCGTTCTGTATTTACATACATTTGTCCCTAGCCGAGAAAGGCCAATGATAAGACACCCCTCGCAACACACAAGCCAATGACAGGCGCTAAAAAGGCAGATTCCCTTGCACCGAACACCTATTCAAAGTATTTAGCACCTCAAAAATAATTTTTAATCTTCAAATAATTTTAACTTATTTTTAAACATTTTTCTAGATTTTTTCGGAATTTTTCTAAATTGTTTCAAGCATTTTCGGCAATTCTCGGAATTTTCGGCGATTTAATTAATTTTGCGATAATTAATTAAATTATGAACATGATTCCAAAATTCACAAAATTTTAGCACAACACCCTATTCTTCACAAGGAATTTTTACATATTTTTTCCATAATTTTACGATTTATGATTTAATATTTACGAATTTCTTAAGCAAAAATGCAAAAACGAGGATAGTAGGCCATCCCGGGATTTTCGCCTCGAGACACGCGTCCCGATGGATCCAAAAATACCGAGCATCGTGGTAATATCATCCGTAATCTCAATAATATCAACTATGATCATATAAAATCGCACATATATTTTATACGATTATATTACGATATTATTTCATTACAATTTCGCTATTCGAGGTAAAATAATCTCGAATATCGCAATAAAATCCGACACAATCGCAATAATATCGAATAATAATCGCATAACATCATGTACGATTATATTACGATATTATACAATCGCAATCAAGCTATTCGAGGCAAGCAAATTGGCCAAAATCCAGGCATTTATTGGGCGCAATTGCGCCCAGTTTTGGGCGTAATTGCACCCCAAAACTTACCTGTTTTTGCCCGTTTTCGACCCTTTCCTATAAATAGGGAGCCTTCCCCATTCATAGTAAAAGAACTTTTTGCTTTAGACTTGCATTCTCTCACTCGTCCAACTCTCTCTCTCTCTCATTCTCTCTCTCTCAAACACATTCAAACACTCTCAAACACATTCAAACACAATTCAAACACATAAAAGCCTATTCAAAGGCTCTTTTGCAACATATTACGAGGCAGCGTTCTTGGTCTTCGACATCATGTTGCGAGGTAGGTTTGWGRCCAATGTCTCAATTCTAAACCCCCTTTTGCATGCTTGTTTAGAAATTTGACTTTCTATGTAATTTGCATGTAATATTGATTAATAAACGATTTGACAATTCAAATTAAAAGCAACCTTAAGGCATAACCTTTAAATTCCTCGTACGAGTGCTTGCATGCTTGTTCCACAACCATAATATGCTTTAACAAAGACCTGCGAATTTCGTGTTTCACACCTAATATGATAATTATGGACAACCGGCATTAGGCTCCTAGAATACGGAATAAAGAACACATGCCACAACAAACTAGACACTATGTGCATAGAATTCTGTTAAATAATCCGCCTAGTAATTTTGCATGCTTAGGGTTTAAAACGGAAACATGTTTGTTGTTGTCTTTCGGACAATGAACTCCAATAACTAAGTAGAGGCCGCTAGATGCGGGGGGGTGTTGTGTACTACTTCACCCTTACCCTTGTCCCCTAATCCAGACCTTTGGTGCACTACTAGACATGGAGTCCTTCGCCTTGCTTTATGCAATTATAGGCAAGGCTTAAAACGGGTTCCGCAGCTTCCCAAAAGAAGTGCAGTGGCGACTTCCTCTACTCATTTCGAGTATCAACACAAAACTCCAGGCATACTCACAATATGCAAAAGAAAGAATTCAATTCTAGTAAACAAACTGAGCCTCCATTAAATTGTACCCCCCCGGAGTAGAGGGACCGAACCCAGTCCGGCCCGGTGACGCCCCGGCGCCGTACACTTTTCTGGCGACTTCACTGGGGATTTCACTAAAGCTATTTCCTTTAGTGACGTGTGGGCAATACTCGAATTGTTATGCAATTTCTGCGTCCTAAAGACGGCATTGTGTTTTAGGCATCCTGCATTACACGAAACTTAGGTTGTTGGCACTGAGTATCCATTTCCTAGGCATCACGTCTCATATAAGTGTGTTCTACACTTGAGACAAGGCCGGGGGGGCTCGCTTATGATTGGAGCTGGTGTACTACCTATGTAACAAACTCTTAAGCTTGATGCCCATCCCCACCATGACGCGCAGCTGAGTGCACTACAAAGTCGTAATGGTTTAGATCTCCTTTGATCATCACAGCGGGCTGGATGTGTTAAGGATCGTTCTGAGCCTAGTCATGGGACCCTCTTGGACACCCGGACTGACCTGTTCAATAACGTAGAAATTGACTCTAGGTGGCTACACTATTTGTTTTTCTTTTGCATTTAGGGTTCATGCTAGCCTGACAACGTTTTACGTGCTTGTAGACTAAGGACCCTAGCTTTGCATTCATAACAAACAAGTCATTGAGTAATGTAATAGTCTTCATATAGCAAGGTGATCGTTCCTGAGGCGTCGTAATGTCGAAGTGATTGTAAACTAGAATCATTAAGCGTTACGTCTTTTCGAGTCATACAATTATAAACGGACGTCGAACCTTTGAACTTTGCCTTTTCAAAAAAGAGACAAAAAAAAGGAGAAAAGAAGAAAAAATGAAAAAACATTGACAAAAAAAGCGAAAAACGAAAATAAAAGGCGAAAGGCAAATTTTCGACGTTCATGCACTTTTACATTTTTTTAGTCAGTCAATAGGCAAGGGAATGATCACCCCTAAAACATGCATTGCATCACAGTTTCATTAGACATGGAACTTAACCTTTGGTCCATGTGGGTAGGCACCAACGATTGAGCTCGTAGACACAAGGTTCGTTCCACGATTCTCAGGCATCACTCCGGTAATCAACACCATTGCACTAATGGATAGTGAAGACACTCGAATGAACTTGACTTTAGCTGATTTAAATGAGACCCTCAACTCATTGGCTTCCCGAGTCGCTCAGCTAGAGAAGTCCAACACCTAGGTCCTCAAAATTCTTGAGGAAGTGTTCCATGGCATCCTTAAGCACTTTGTATACTAGGTTCTATCTAAGGGAGAAGTAACTTCTTCACATGACAATTTGCAAGAACCATTTAGCGAGAATGACACTAAACCAAAGCCAACAACTGATTAGGTGTAGGTCATTACTTCTCACATGAACAAAGCGATGAAGAGAATTGATGATTCTCTTAAAAGCAAGTCTATGGTGAAGGCACTTGTGATTTGGAACAAGCGCAAGTACACTAGGATAGGCATGCCCTATGCCCAAGCCCTTGAGCACCTCAAGGCAATTGGCTTCATTACGCCAAAAGGCCCTACTCCTAATCCTCCTTTGGAGAAAAGGCCTCCTAAATGGAGCATAGACAAGTTTTGCACATTCCACAGAGGACATGGCCATGACACTGAAGAATGCCATACATTGAGGGAAGCAGTCCAAGACTTGATAGACAGTGGTCGTCTCCCCTTTCCTCTCAAAGGTTCTAAACAACATGCCCAAGTGTCCATGATTGGAGAAGACAAGGAAGCATTCGATCCCACCACTCTCATCACACCAGTCGAAGGCTTAGTTCATGGTTAGCACAAAATCGTGAAGAGAACTACTCCAGGAGGCAAGGTCATCAAGTGCACCATGGGCGAATGACCAATGCTCGAGGATTCTGAATTTGAGACTGAGTCTGAGTCTAGTGTTGTAGAAGCTAGGATAGCTAGTCCTAGGGAGTGTCCTCCTGAGTCTGTCAAGGAGCATAGTATCCACCTTTCCTTTGTCAATCAAGTCTCTTCGGAGACAAACTTATCTGTACTCTCTTCAAAGTATAATAACATGCTCCTTTCTACTTACTCCCCTTTTCCTTCTTATGATTACTTTAATTCACAACTCGAAAACTAACAAAACAACAATGAGTTAATAAAGGCAATGGAAGAGCATGAAAAGAAAACTTCCGTCATCGAGCAAACAGAAAAGGTAGACATCTCCGACAATGACACGCCGCGGGAGATATATATTAGTCTGACACTGAGTCCGCAAGAAAGGGATGAATTGGTTGCAACACTGAAAGAGTTTCGGGATGTTTTTGCTTGGTCCTACGAAGACATGCCAGGGATTGATCCAAACATCGCACAGCACAGAATTCCGCTCATAAAGGGGGCTAAGCCAGTCAAACAAAAGCTCCGTCGCATGAAACCGGATGTTGCCCTTAACATTCGGCAGGAAGTCATTAACCAAATTCAGACTCAGTCTCAACATTTGACGACCTTAGTCTCAACAAAAGCTCCGTCGCGTGAAACCGGATGTTTCCCTTAACAAAGCATGCGTTGTGTTTCTTAATGACTTCCTCAAGTCAGCGAAAGGGATCTCACCGAGGTCATAATCAGGCTGCACAAGCCAAGCCAAAGTTAATGCACAACTAATGGAAAATGAATGCAAAGAACAGGTGTGGAAAAGGAAAACTCATACCTCAGCAACTAGCTCAACTCGGGGGGCTAGTCGCTCCTCAATGAAGCGCACATAGGCGTCTTGACCCCTGTCACTAAGCAGGAGGTGGTACTCCACAGCCTCACCATGACTCAAATCGTTGGACAACATGGTAACCAACAGCTCCTCATCCATCATAGTGACTGGAGGATCCTGAGGCACTGCAGGTGCAGAAAGGCTATGCTGCCTCACTACACGTTCCCCAAGGTACCAGACAGGCCCTTAAGGTCCCCAGAAAAGGCACCGCCTCTTGGCAAGCTCAATTGTTATAGTAAGCCTCCTCGGTCTCGCATTCCCCACTCGCCTCCATGAGCGCCACTCCACTTGCAGCAAAATGTGGTTAAAATCACAAAGCAATCAATAAAAGCACACAAGTAAAAGACAGCGGAACTCACATTAGCTGGGTTCAGGCGGCGAAGGATCCTTCTCGGCTGCTGAAGCCCACCGGTCCAAGATGGAGTAACTCAGGGTGTCCACCAAATCATCATCGGCCATCTAGCAGGTTATGCCTGAGAACCCAGCAAATGTGAGTTCCGCTGTCAAGAACTGCAAGTACAACCAATGGGGTCAGGCAACAAAAGCAAAGTAAATGCAAACAAATCAATAAGAGTCAAAGAAAATTACCTCGAGCACTCTCTAGTAGCCCGCTAGTGCAGGGATCGCGGCGTCATCCACCTGACGAAAGTATAACCTCATAGAATGCATCAGAGCAACATAGTCGAATCCACCCCAGACATAAGAGGAAATAGCAGAATGATCCTTCAAGATAGGGAGAAAGCGAAGCTGAATTCTGCTCCTCGTGCCCTTATCAGGACACAATGTCGTGCAAAGCATCACCAGGATAAAGATCCTAGCTGACTGCTCATCAGTAGTACCAACCAGCTCCACGCCCTCCATGAGCACGCTCTGTGATGCTCGGTTATCCACACTCTTAGCTCATAGGCGGGAAGCAATCGGACCCAGCCACTCATCCAAACGAGGATCAGAAAGCCTGATCTCGTCATCCAAAGGGACAAGCTTTTCAGTGAAAGCAAGCCTAGTCAACATAGCAAAATCGTAGGGGGTCACGGACATTTCCCCCCACGGGAAGTGAAAGGTGTTCGTGGTGTCCTAGAACCACTCCATTAGGTCGAACACCAGAATCTTGGGAGCAAGTGAGTATGACTGACTAACCAGGTTGAGAACAAAATCCTGGAAGCCGCATTGCCCTAGGATGTCCCATACTCCTCCACGGTGCTCAAAAAACTCTCTACGAAAAATATCGCCAATCGTATGAGAGGTCCCGTACGTCCGAGTACGGTAATCGCTCTGCACAAGAGATGATACAAGAATTAGCAAACAAGGCAAAACAAAAGACAACTAGGCACGTGAAAGCAACATACTCGTCCATTCATCGGACGGATAGAAACGTAGTGATCTAAGGAGTAGCATAACTCAGCGTTATCTAGTTGGTCGCCCTCCATCTCTAACAGGAACTGCGCACTTGCTTTCCTCTTCGCACTGGCATGCTACAAGAAGAATCGGACAAAGATTCATAAAACAAACGGGCAGCATAACAGCTAAAAACGGACATCCGCACACAAACGAAAGGCCCTCTAGGGGCTTACAGTTAATCAACACAACAATGGTCGAAGGAAATGCACAATTTCCTAGCAGTTGGAACAATAGGCAACCAACTAGAAAGGTGAGAAAGAACACCCCTTTTTCCCTAGTGAGTACACGTGCCTAACGGAATGCACAATTCCACTCGCAAATTCTATATGCAACGAGGATTTCAAGAAGGTGTATACGCTCCATCACATGTTATAATCCTCAATTTAGCAAGTAATCACCATTAACAAGTGCTTTTTACAAGCTTTAAGCTACTTACAATGGTGAAATCATACATTGACATCCATATTGTTGCAAATAAGCATGGAAAGGTTTATTCTATCATCAACAAGCAAGAATAAATAAGGCGTATGCATAATTCAACAAGGCATGGGCATAGTAAGCTACTATTCATCATCTTCTTCAAGTAGTAAGCTTACAATGGCATAACTCATTCAAATTTGCACCAAATTTGATGAATTAAGTTGCAAAAGACTCACATAAGCATAAATAATCCAAAGCATTCAACAATTTCAAGCATACACAAGAAAGGGAGAAAGCCCCAATTCAATTGCACAAATTGACAAGGCATAAATGACAGGATTTTGAGTATTATAATTGCAACTTACAAGTGAATTTCAAGTTTGAAGTAGTAAACTTACTTGAACTTGGGATTTGATGAGCAAACAAAGCCTTTCCAAGCAATTCCAAGGTGTAGCAGTGGAGTTTAGAGAGAGTTTGCAATAAATGAAGCAAGAGGCAAATGGCAAATGAGGCAAAAGTGCCAAAATAAAGCACAAATTTCAGCCAAAAAAAGCCAAAGCACTGGGCGTCATTGCGCTCAGTTTCGTGCTATTTTGGCTCGAAAATCGAGCCTTTCTCGTGGGCCCACTTGTGTACGCGCGAAGCTCGTTGCGTTCAAATGTCGTTGGTACTTCCCGAGAATTCCAACCAACTTTCAAAGTCATGCACAATGACCAAAATGCCCCTAAGCAAGCAAAATGGGCCCAAAAGTCATCAAATCGCTACAAAAAATACACCTACAGAGCTACGACAAGCCGTAAGCGAATGCAAAGTCACAACAAAGCAATAGCCACGATCAAGTGAAGGTCGAAAGCAAATCAAAGTCAAAGCACACAGTCCCTAGTCGATGTCGTATCATCCTTGCACGGGCCAAGCGTTAACCCGATTGTGTACACGCAATTCGAGCGTTTACAAAAGACATTGCTATACGTAATCGTGGCTATACGCAACGTTACCTCCATTTGAGTTCTCCCGGACGACTTCCCGAGATGGGATACAGTAGATCAAGCACGCACCAGCAAAAAGAAATTCGCTATACGCGATCGTGGCTAGACACTGCTTTACTAGTATGTTAATCTTCCCGGACGACTAGCCGATATGGGATAAAGAAAGTTCAAGCAAGCACCAAGTCCAAACGGAGGCATCGATACGGACATCATTTCATCTTCCCAAAAGAAGTCCAAACAGAGGCATCGATACGGACACCGCAGTAATTCCCCATGAAGTCCTAACGGAGACATCGGAGTGGACATTAAGATGATAGTACCCAAGGAAGTCCTAACGGAAGTATCAAGGTGGACAACCTGTTAGCAGCAAAGTCCTAGTGGAATCAGAACCATAGGTGGAAATTCCCCCCCCCCCCCCCTCCCAAAGATCGAAGCACGGAGCCCCGGTGGAATCAGAACCATAGGTGGAAAAGTAAGCAAAAATGTTAGCAACTGAGATAAGAAAGCAAGCAACATGCAACCGTAGGTACAAGTAAAACAAACGCATTTGTTTTGCAGGTATCGGGTACTTTGGCTTTCGTTTTAAGAGATTTTACTCTCTACAAACTCAGCCAAAGTGGGGGCCTCTCTAGATACATACATTTTTCCCTAGCCCTGAAAGGCCAATGATAAGACACCCCTCGCAACACAAAAGTCAAATCGAGAGAGCTAGGACCATGACAGGCCCTCAAAAAGGCAGATTCCCTTGCACCGAACACCTATTCCAAGTATTTAGCACCTCAAAAAAAAATTTAATCTTCAAATAATTTTAACTTATTTTTAAAAAAAATTCTAGAATTTTTCGGAATTTTTCAGAATATTTTAAAACATTTTCGACAATTCCCGGAATTTTCACCGATTTAATTAATTTTGCAATAATTAATTAAATTATGAACACGATTCCAAAATTCACAAAATTTTAGCACATCACCCTATTATTCTCAAGGAAATTTTACATATTTTTTCCATAATTTTTTGATTTATGGTTTCATATTTCCGAATTTCTTAAGCAAAAACGCAAAAATGAGCATAGCCGGCAATCCCGAGATTTTCGCCTCGAGACACGTGTCCCGAGGGAGCCGAAAATCCCGAACATCGTGGTAATATTAGCCATAATGGCAATAATATCAACTATGATCGTATAAAATTGCGCATATATTTTATACGATTATATTACGATATTATTTCATTACAATATCGCTATTCGAGGTAAAACAATCTTGAATATCGCAATAAAATCCGACACAATCGCAATAATATCGAATAATAATCGTATAACATCACGTACGATTATATTGCGATATTATACAATCGCAATCAAGCTATTCGAGGCAAGCAAATCGGCCAAAATCCAGGCATTTATTGGGCGCAATTGTGCTCAGTTTTCGGTGTAATTATGCCGAGTTTTGGGCGTAATTGCACTTAAAACTTACCTAATTTTGGCCGATTTTGACCCTTGCCTATAAATAGGGAGCCTTCCTCGTTCATAGAATAAAGAACTTTTTGCTTTGGACTTGCATTCTCTCAGTCGTCCAACTTTCTCTCTCTCTCACTCTCTCTCTCAAACACATTCAAACACAATTCAAACACATAAAAGCCTATTCAAAGGCTCTTTTGCAATAGATCTAATTAAGAGTTTTTAAGGGTTCTAAGGTTCGATAAGGGTTCCTAAGGGTCCGAGGCAGCGTTCTTGGTCTTCGACATCGTGTTACGATGTAGGTTTGAGGCCAACGTCTCAATTCTAAACCCCCTTTTGCATGCTTGTTTAGAAATTCGACTTTCTATGTAATTTGCATGTAATATTGATTAGTAAACGATTTGACAATTCAAATTAAAAGCAACCTTAAGGCATAACCTTTAAATTCCTCGTATGAGTGCTTGCATGCTTGTTCCACAAACATAATGTGCTTTATCAAAGACCTGTAAATTTCGTGTTTCATGCCTAATAAGATAATTATGGAAAACCGGCATTAGGCTCCTGGAATACGTAATTAACAACACATGCCACAACAAACTAGACATTATGTGCATAGTATTCTGTTAAACAACCCGCCTAGTAATTTTGCATGCTTAGGGTTTAAAATGGAAACCTGTTTGTTGTTGTCTTTCGGACAATGAACTCGCAATAACTAAATAGAGTCCGCTAGATGTGGGCGGGGTGCTGTGCACTACTTCACCCTTACCATTGTCCCCTAATCTAGACCTTTGGTGCACTAACAGACATGGCTGCTTCCAAAAGAAGTGCGGTGGCGACTTCCTCTACTCATTTTGAGTATAAACACACACCTCAAGGCATACTCACAATATGCAAAAGCAAGAACTCAATTCTAGCAAACAAACCGAGCCACCCTTCAATTGTACCCCTAGTAGCAGAGGGACCGGACCTAGTCCGGCCCGGTGACGCCTCGGCTCCCGTACACGTTCCATCTTGCAATTTGCGATTCTTGTAAGATTTCTACTTCAATTTTACTTACAACATTGCGATTGTTGTAGGTCTACGCTCTATCTTGCAAGTTGCGATTCTTGTAACTTACAACATTACGATTGTTGTAGGTCTGCACTCTATCTTGCAAGTTGCGATTCTTGTAAGACTTTCTATCTCCAATTCAATTCTACTTACAACATTGCGATTGTTGTAGGTCTGCGTTCTATCTTGCAAGTTGCGATTCTTGCAAGTCTTTCAATTTCTAATTCCAATTCAAATTCTTCTTACAACATTGCAATTGTTGTAGGTCTGCGTTCTATCTTGCAAGTCGTGTTCCTTGTAAGACTTTTCAATTCAACTTCAATTCTACTTACAACATTGCGATTGTTGTAAGTCTGCGTTCAATCTTGCAAATTGTGATTCTTGTAAGACTTTCTATTTACAATTCAATTCTACTTACAACATTGCGATTGTTGTAGGTCTGCGTTCTATCTTGCAAGTTGGGATTCTTGTAAGACTTTCTATTTCCAATTCAATTCTACTTACAGCATTGCGATTATTGTAGGACTGCGTTCTATTTTGCAAGTTGCGATTCTTGGAAGACTTTTCAATTCAATTTCAGTTCAACTTACAACATCGTGATTGTTGTAGGCCTGTGCCCTCTCTTGCAAGCTGCGATTTTTGCAAGACTTTCCATTTCTAATTCCACTTCTATCTACAACATTGTGATTGTTGTAGGTCTGTGTGTCCATCTTGTAATGTTGCGATCATTTGAAGATCCTCTTCTACGTTCCATCTCTACTTCTGCGTTCCATCTTTCAATGCTGCGATCATTGGAAGATTCATTCTACCTACAACATTGCGATTGTTGTAGGTCTCCATTCCATCTTGTAAGATTGCGATTCTTGCAAGATTYTATTCCACTTCTATCTCAAATTCACCATATTCAAATCTCAAACTCACAAAAATTGACCTTTGTGGGATTGCATATGCACATAAATATGTGTCATCTCGATTGTCACACTATACTTGCATGCTTGTATATTTGTTGAACCTGGTATACTTTTGGAGGCATTTCAATTTCAAGATCAAGCTAGAAGAACGAGGAGCTTCTGAAAGCTATTACACCCACAAGTGCAGGTAAAACTAACATTTGTTTTGCAGGTACCGAGCACTTTGACTACTGTCTTACGAGATTTACATCTCTACAGACACAGCCAAAGTGGAGGGCTTCTATAGATACCTACATTTTTCCCTCTACAAAGGCCAATGATAAAACTATACCACAATGCAACTGGTCCAATTTAAAAGAACAACTACCTTAAACAATGCTCAAAAATCTCGATTTGCAAAGCCAAAACACCTTTTATTGCCCAAAGCACCCTTAAAAATAAGTTTTAATTTCAAAAATATTTTGACTTATTTTTCTAGAATTCTTTTGGAATTTTTCTTAATTTTTCTAAGCAATTTCGGCAATTTTCGAAATTTTCAGTAATTTAATAAATTTTACGATAATTAATTAAATTAGGAAAACAATTCCAAAATTCATAAAATTTTTACACAACACACTATTGTTGACAAGGAACTTTAGGAATATTTTTCCATAATTTTTGGAGTTGTGGAAAATTAGTTATGAATTTCCGAAGCAAAAACGCGCACCCGAGCAAAACGGCTCATTTAGGGAGCGTCGTGGCCGCACCCGTGTGTGGAGCCCACATTAATATCTCCCCAAATCAAGCAGTCATTTTTTTTCAAAATTTCGCGATCAAATAAAATGAAATGATATTTTATTTTGATTTTATATTATACGCAATCTTCAAAAAAGGCAAGGGAAATCAGCCAAAAAATGGCAAGTCACTGGGCGCAATTGCACCCAGTTTTGGGCATAATTGCGCCCAAATTCTTGTTTTCTTTGGCTTTGGCCTATAAATATAGGCCCACTCCCTATTATTTGAATCTTGGGACGACAAAAGCTCGGCTATTCTCTCTCTCTCTCGTCCATACTCTCTCCCTCTCTTCCAAAAATTTTCAAAGAAACTCTTTCAAATTCAATACACACTMAAAAACACATTMAATACACATTCAAATCAAGAGATCAAGGCATTCAAAGCAATCATTCGAGGATTGTTCGACCACGCATTGTTGGTATAACCTATGAGGCCACAAAACTGATAGAAACTTTCTCCTTCTCTTTTCTTTAATTTGTCTTTGATTTTGCTTGTTTTTATCACTTTGAATCATGTAATATTGATTAATAAACTATTAGACATCAATTAACATGTAAATAAACCTCTTATTTTCTTTCTTTTCAATTCGATTCCAATATAATTGTGATTACTGACTTTTTCTTTGATTTTCCTATGTAAATAGCGATTTGCGAGGCGATTTCAATTTCAAATCTAACTATTGTTTTTGCCTTTAGTCTTATCTTGGATAGCGATACGAGGTAAGTCTCCTCCTTCTTCCTCATTTTATATTCTAAGTCTTATTCTTGTACTCCCTCCGTATCAAAAAACTCGCAACACTTTCTATAATGGGCCGTAACATAATTCTAGCAACACTTGTCCTTTTATCTACTTTTGGTAAAATTTTAACCTTGATTTTACCAAAATACCCTTATTAATCTACTTAACCATGTTGTTAAACACATCATAAACTCATTAACTTACTCCCTCATTTTTAATCCATCTCAAATTATTCCCACTAAAATTAAAATCACAACAACCCCATTTAACACTCTCACCTATCAACTACCCCAATTAAACCCCTAAATCAATCTACAAACCCCTTTTGTCGATCAATTTCCCCCTTTCTTCTCCACTTGTCTTTCTCTCTCCTCATTATATCACGAACCCTAGTTCTGATTTCAGTTCGACGAAACCCTAATGTTCTTGTTCTCCTTCCGATTGTCTTCATAATTCTGTTTTGTTCTTCGATTCGAGTTCCTTCCTCGAACTAAAACCCTAGCTCATCCTCGCTGAGTCCCTAAATTCGAAGGATGGCAGATCTGAGGCCCTTGCGTTGTGCGTACCATAATTCGAAGGATGGTGATGAGAAGAAGATGCTCCATTTTTTCATTGAGTTGTTTGAAGTCGGGGTTGTCGATGCTTTGACAAACTTCTGCACCTCTGGTTCCGTTCAAAAGCATCTCACTGTTGATAGTACGATTTCCCTCACCACAGTTCTTGGCAGAGTAGTGGATGATACTTCATGTCCCACTAAAAAGAGGAAAAGTGGGCCAGGGGAGAGTTCGAAGGGAGAAGCTAGGAGTGGTCTAAAGGTGAGATTTGAGGGGATTCGAGAAATTGTATGCTGCTTGCCTGCAATTGCAGAAGTGGAATTGCAAGATGTAAAAGAGGCAGTAGAGAAAGCTAGATCCAGCGCTCAGAAGAAAGGGAAGAATGTCTTGGAAAAGAGGAACAAAGGGAAAGAATATGATGGCTCAAACAAATTTCATAGGCTTTGCAGAAATGCAAAAGGTAAGTATTGTTTATATTGTTTATATTGTTTGTTATTTCGGTTGATTTTTGCATGAATTGCTTGTTGATGTTGGTAATTTTTGGTTTTTTGTGTAAGGTGTTCCATGGCAGAGGAGGCTTGTCATTGAAGAGCCCTCTCCCATGACGTCGGTCAAACAGGAGGTCAAGTCCTCCTCAAAAGAAGATACTGATTCCTCCTGCCAAATTTTGGGGGAGACCGTTGCTGCAAGGGATGAGGGTTGTAGTTCTGTCTTTGTTGACCTTGATGAGGTTGAGCCAGAGACGTTGATCTCTAATGATGAAGTGCAAAGGAGGAACCAAAACTTGATGGATATGATGGAGTAGCTGCCTCCTGAACTGGTTGCTGCTTGTCCGGAATTCCACTGACCCTTGTTTGCTTTCTGAACTCAGTCTTGGTCATTTTGTTGATTTTTGGCTATTTTGCTTGTTGTTGTTGGTAATTTTGTTGCTCTCAATTACTGTTTTTTGATGGCCCAATTTGATTGAGTCCCATGTTGGCAGAGTTGCCTGAACGGTGATGTTGTTGATTATGTTTGATGGCTGATGTATTTGATTATGCTTGATGACTGTTGGCTGATGGTGTTCAGTTTGTTGTTGGCTGTTGTTGTTGATTATGTTTGCAGGSTGATGTTAAGGATTATGTTTGAGTCCCTGATGGGTGATGTTGTTCATTATGTTGTTGGTTGATGTTATTGTTTATGTTTGAGTCCCATGTTTGCAGACTATGACATTATTTTGTTGATGACTGTTGGCTTAAATTGCAAATGGGGTGCAGGCTGATGAATGATGAAATTTAAGTGATTAAGTGATTGTTAGTCTGTTTGACACCCTCAATGATGTTTTGAGAGGGTGTTCCTGCTGCTCTGTCTATGTTCCTACTCCCTTTTTGAGTCCCCCAAATGAATTGCTATTAGGCAAATCCAAATGATAAAGGGACTCAACTCATGTAGGGTGTCATTTCATGTTGCTGCCCCTCCAAACTCCCATAATTGGTTGAAGTTAGAGGTAGGTGACACATGATTTTACACTCATGTGAGACATACCCCATCTGATGGTTTATTAAAGGCACACACAAATACATCACCATCTCTGATTTTAATTCAAGAACAACTTAAAATATTCATAAGGACCATTTAAGCAATTTTACAGAGACTTTTCCATAGTGGCCCAAATATTTACAACTGACAAAAGCTTCATAAGTGCCTTTTAACCATATTTAACAGTTGACAAAAGATTAATATAGACCAAAATAACATTTGACATTAAGTGACACTCTGGTTGTCTGCTTCCTTTTCATTGAGGTAGTCCACAGCTTCTTGTATGACTTCCTGATCAACTTCCAACTGTTCCTGCAACTCTCCCATTCTTGACATCCTACTTTTGTTGATATGTGGGATCTTGTAGTTGTTGCCCCCTTTGTTTTTCAATGCTTCAACCATGCAATTTTGGAGTGTAATCCAAGCATACCTCAATTTGGTTGGATCAAATTCATCATGTGCCTCCTTCACTTTCACAATTAAGTCATCAATGTCCTTAGGAAAAGACTGATTTTGTAGACTTTGTAAGGCCCTGAATAATGCTAGGTCAAGTACATTAAAATCTGGTGATTGAGCTGGCTGGTTTATTAGGTGGATGTTGAAACCATCTTTGGATGCTTCCTCTCTCCAAATTGGATCACYGTCACTAATGTGAGCCTYTGCATTGTCTTGCTGAATTTCAMTGTCCTTTGACAACCACTGAGGCCATTTTTCTCTTATGCATGGYAGCACATTATTGATAAGCATCTCTCTTGTGACTCTCTGGTTGACATTGGTGCATACTTTGGTCTCCAAAGTTCCTGCAGCTCTATTCTTACTATTCTTCTTTGCCCTCTCTTGATAAACAAAAGGAAATATTCCTAACTTCCCATCAAATAAACAGTTACCACCTTCATCATACACTGGTCTGCAAGTAACTCCCATGAACATAATTTTAACACTAAAATTTTTGTTTTGTACTCCTATATGGGTCAGCTTCCTTTGGCAACATGTAAAACCTCCTGGTACCAGGATTGAAAAAAAACCACTTTTCATCTATGTGCACTCTTCTTTTCATGTCAACGAATTTTGGTTTCTGACCCATATATGATGGCTCAATGTGTGCTAGGACCCATTTCATTCTATGAATCTTGTTTACATCAGAAACATTAGGGTGATTGGCTGATGTGTGTGCTCTTAACTTACCCGATTTGATGAGTCTATGGATGTGTGAGTGGGAGACTTTCAGAGCAGCAGCGTAGGTCCTTGTTGTACCTCTCAGATTCAAAGGAACTGATGCAAACCAATCCTCAGTATTTTCATACTTTGGTGGTCTTCCAGACCTTCCTTGTTTCTTGTTTCTGACATCAGGCAGCCCCCCATTTACAATTGCATGCCTAGCAGCAGCCTATAGTCTACAGACTGTTGTTTTATGAACCCCGTGTTGTCTAGCAACCTTGCTTTGAGCACCATATGGGAGATTACCTCCTACTTGAATGTCATAAAGTGACAACATTATGCTCTCTTTTTGACTTTCCGATAAATTTTTGCCATTTGGAATTTCAAACTGACTGTCATGTGTTTGATATGTAGACGAAGCTACCATGCCCTCTTCCAACAGTAGCTGATCTATGGAGTAGAACCCGTCATCGTCCATTTTGCTTCGAAGGAGATGATGATTTTGCTGCTGAAGTTTTTTTTTTGGTGTTTGCTGCTGAAGGAAGGCTGAAGTTTGTAGGAAGTGATAAAGTTTTTGTAAAGAATGGGTATATATTGGAGGGTAGGTGTGAATGTTGAAGTTTTAAAATGTAAAAGTTGGAGGGAAATTCAATTTTTTGGCAAAAAATCCCCACCAACTCCAACAGCTTACACGTGAAAGGCCCTAAAAATGTTGGCTGATTTGTATTTTTGGTGCATTGATATCTGTTTTTTTTAAATCCTTTTGCTTTACTTTTTGCTATTTTGTCATCTTCTACTCAACAACTTCCCTCCAATTTMCACTTTTAATCACTACATTTCTCTCTCATACTTTACACCTAATCAAAAATTAGGAAGTTAACAATTCTTAATACAAGTTTTGCGAGTTTTTTGATACGGAGGGAGTATATACTTTCTCCGTCACCATTAATCTTGCTAATTAAAGACCTATTAATTGATTGTCACGCCTAATAAGATAATTATGGACAAATGGTTTAGGATCCTTAAATCTTGACCTAATTCAAAGCGACAACAATTAATAGTCTTACATGCATTAATCCACTCTCCTAATAACAACCTAAGATCAATACGAGAATATATGTTGTTCGATATTAC
>SNQN01007315.1:0-10081 GCA_008642245.1 Bassia scoparia | reverse complement strand
ATAGATGAATTCTGGGATTGTTTTGTTAAGGATTTATTTTTATTAAGATTTTTGAGGGAATATTAGTCATTATCACTATTTGCTTCAATTTTTAGATTGGTCGTTTCAGATTGGTGGTAGTGATTRAAATGGGAAGAAAGTGAGATAGAAGGGATGAAGGTAGGAAAATGGATGGATTAGAGTAATATGAGTTGAATAATGGGGTTAAGTGTGAGGAAGACTAACGGTGTTAAGGGATTAATAGTTTTTTTTATCTCATTAAGGGTATTTGGGTTATTATATCCGATGTCAGGGGTATATGAGGCGTTTCTAAAAACACGGGGGTCTATGGGTTATTAGGCTAAAACTCAAGGGTATATGGGGGGAAAATCCCAAGAATAAATATATACATTATCTTGGACAACCTTACATCCAAAGTAATAAATAAGAAAGTAATTTATACAAAGAGATTGTACAGGCTAAGATCTTGGTCACTTCCCAAATAAGGATATTGAAGAAGTAGTAGTACCCTTGGCTTCCTCTTCAATGACATCTAGTTGACTATAAGTAGGATTTTTCTTCGTACTTTTATGTGTGCGCTACACTAGTTTTGGAGATTGTATAGGAACATTAGTGGAGTTGGTAGTAGTGGAGGTGGTAGGTGGTGGTGGTGGTGGTGGTGGAAGTGGTGGAGGTGGATGAAGGAGCGGTGTATGTCGAGAAGCATCAATTTTGTGGTGGGTGAAAGGCATGAGAACACTGTCTAGTGTGCTGAGGGGTAGGCTTAACTGTACGAGTCGGTGTGATAGTGCTCAATTGAGTAGATGAATGTGGCCTACGTTGGTAATTATAAGGTGGGACTTTCTAACACTAGATAATGTCTCACTACAAAATGAAGTGAGGCTCTATATGGTCTGAACTAGAAATGGGTAAGCCTTGTCTTCAAGCAGCTCTACTGCAGTGTTCGAAGCATTTGTTAACCTTGAATGCAACTTTGCCACAGCTCAACCCTAGAAAATGAACATCGATGAAATGTTACCTTTAAAGAATGCGTAATGTATATGTTTACCTTCTCTAAAGATAGATTGTATACAGACACGAAGTCTGCAGTTGTTGGTTAATAGTGTGAAATGGAGTGCGTTGTTTAGAAGGCAGGAGGGTGATGATGAGTCTGGTAATCTTTCGATACCGTGTCATGAACGCATCCATAATTAGTGGTGATTCAACCCAAGGTGTGCCTTAAAAACCAATGCCTCTCGTCAGCTCCACTCTTGTACATGCATGGAGAGTTCAGACATCCGATTGCTCTTATGTCCACAATCCATCTTGTTTMGTTTATCRTCTGTGTAAACWRCTAYGAGAATCRGCTRAAGAAAACCAAAATGGTGCATCACTTGATCCRGAATATGGAACTCAACAATTTTAAAACAATTGAGCGGTGTCTAATCTTCCAAATATGGCTATATGATCTGCAGATTTCTGGAAGCATGCTTAGAACTATTTCTTGTCTCCAACGCTCAACTAGTCAGTAGTAATACGCTCAAACTAAAAAACCCTTCCACCAACTGTCTATAAATATAATAAAAACCACTGCGCCTCAGTACCCAACATCTGAGCATAATGTCGGGTACGGTCAATCAATATATGCTCCTGAACGAAATGACTAGTCCTTTCCCTGAAAAAAAATCCCATTCCTAATATGGTATTCCTGTAATCATCAAATAGAAGGTACGTGGCGTCAGAGAAAACCCCCGCTAGAGCTACATAAGTCAAACAAAACAATTAGTAATATATGTATTATGTATATTCTTAATATAAAAAATGATGTTAATAATTAATTATAATTTATTATACCAACACTTCAAGCTTACCATATCAACAATAAACTACAAGAAATTATAGAGAGCCAAAGATCAATAGGTCCATTCAGCTATAGCGAAGCCTCTGAACAAAATTGACAACGGCTCGCCGCAAATTCTGGCCCTGAGACTATGTATTGGTTTGATGAAGAGAAATGACCTTATCTATCCCCTAATGAGAAAAAAACTCGTAGCAAAGCACTACAAGTGTCGCTTTACCTGTCTAGCTTCAAGACTGCAACCGCCACCGCCACGCTCAACAGGTATCGAATCATCAGCCGATATTTTAATGATACCCCGTTTAAATCAACCAAACATCAACGCCTTGTCCACGAATTTAAAGCAACACATCTCCGATGAAAGGCCTCGTGATGACACTAGTTAGAACCAAACCACCATTGCCGAAATAATGCTCAATAGTAATCATTTGAACATGTGCGGTGCTTAGAACGAAACGAGCACCTTAAAGTATTCATTTAATAGATAAATGTTGTCGTACAACCGAAATGAAACATCTCATAATGTGTAGTACCACTACTCGTAGGAATTCCCATAAGGTAATATGGGCCAACCCTCAAGTTAATGCTTCTCATTGTTTGATTGGTAATCAAATTTCTTCTTTGGCCAGCATTAGCGCCTTCCAACTAGGTTTCACATGGGTATTTATAAATCTAGTGTTGATGTCGATTTGGTCTCGATCTTACAACATGTATGAAGCATAAGAGTTTCTCCAACGCTAACAACCTCATTCATAAATGCTAAATACGTATAGATCTGATAAATAGAATTCGCCTCTCTTGGAAGACCAAATTTATAAAGACCATGAACTACCAACTGTCTTGTTTTCATCTTCATCACAACAAAAGCAACGAGAATAGAGAAGTTAGCATCGGTGCCAATGGCAAAGTATGGGCATAGAATATACTAGAACCATAATGTGAAGGCTTGAAAGCCTAAAACACACGACGAAATACATGCACTGGAGGGATCAAAGTCAATCAACACGCATCATTGGACTTCCGACATTTGTTTCCTGTTAAAGCCATTCATATTACTTTGGAATTTTATGGTCTCCCAATCACATCAATGATATAATGATTCTTGTATGCTAGCCGCTCTCGTGTAGTATATTGTAAGTGGAATTCCTTTATTTGAACAATGTTTTTTATCAAAGAAGGTCTCAGCTCAATTAATCTAAAACAACCTATTTGCAAACATTCATATAAAGCTTTATCATTGAGTCCTTTTCAGAAATTCTCATGCGGGACATATATGACAATGTTAATGAAGGAAGGCTTTTAAGTTCTCAGTACCACTAGCTCAAGGGAACAATTCACATTCACTTTCCTCTAAATTCGACCAGATATTATCTGGCTAACTCACCCAACTCGATTGGTTGTTTCTTGAAAAGATACTTAATGGCATCTTTCAACTTTGATGATGTCAACTACTTATCCTATTTAAACTCCCACTCAATCACAAACGGCATCTCGACTAAGTCACCAGATGATATGCGGATCAGTACACCTCATTTAACTCTGCAGTGTACAGACTAATCTTATAGTTGTTTATAAGCTCACGCAATCACATCAATCATTGCATCACTATCAATACACGATCATCCACCTAAACAATAACTTGTTAGGAATAGAGAATCAAGGAGGATATTAATGAATTGCATTTGAGTACTCGTTGAGTGGGTGAAGAAAGCTTAGATATATGCTCGTGTGACAACTTTTTATCATCATAGACATCTAGTGAGGAGCCGCCTAACCTTAATTGACACGATGTATCACAAGTGCTTACTTAGACCTTTCTGATAATATACAATTGGCAATTGTCATTAGCTGAACTTGTGAGAAACAACAACCACATGGCTTCGCAGGAGTTGTCGCTTTCAAAGAATAGCAAGTTACGCAACATGCATATTCAATGAGCATTATCAAACTCTAAGTTGGGTCACCTAGTCCAACCTCATAGACGTATTTAAAATATCATAGAATGACATATGAGACGTTGACGAAAGCAATTTTGATTCCCTCCCTTATATCATACCATTATGCAATGCAAAAGTTTTCTCCTCCCACCCCCCTTACTAACAATAGAGAGAAATGGGTATTAATTTCTAGAACAACAATGAAACATAATCAACACGGTATCATACAAGAACAAACGTACTAGTTTCAGTCACTTCATAGTTGACTACATTCCTCATCATATTGGACAAACTATGCATTATTAACTGTACAATTACAAACAACATACGTACAATAAGCTACATAAACAATCAAATCAGACACTTAGTTGGTACAATATAAATTTGATTAATCTACTTTAACAAAATAAGCAATAAACAAAAGCAGAAAATATAGTGTTTTGTAATTAGTAAAATATAATAAAACAACCAATGAAGAATTTAATTTCAAAATCACCTTTAATAATTCTTTGATTTTGATATACATTGTAAACCAACATATCTTCTTCAAAAATATATTTCTTCAAGCATATCAATAATTTGGCATTTTTAATTTTCTAATTTATGAACTAAAATTTAAAAACATAATTATGAGAAACCAACCTAAAATCAACAATGATAGTAATGTTATTGCAATCGATACACTATTGCAATCAACAATAACATAGAATCACGACTCTCAACAAGAAAAATGAACTAAAATTTCAAAACATACGCAAAACAGGTACAATAACTACTCCGTGGAGTTCCCACAAATTACCAACCATTATTGCAATCCATACACTAAATTAAACAACTTGAAGCCAAACAATCGAAGACACTACACTAACAACAAAATTAATTGCTAGAAGGGGAGTGATGACTAACCTGAATTGTGCAAGGAAATAGGTGCACGTGATTCTAGGATTTCGTCATATTTTGGCAATGCAGTGCAAGTGCAGTAGCGGCGAAGCGACGTCTTGATAGTTTGAGAAGCGAACTCCGGTGAACGACGGTCTGTGACGTTTGAGAATAGTAAAGTGGATTTGGTGCTACGAGTGTTAATTGGAAAATACTCTAAGTGTTATGTTTGTTTCGAGAGTAAGTGAGTTAAACCCTAAACTCAAAAAGGAACTTCCCTTTAGTTAGTTACAAAATCGCCATTTAGATTAGCGGTTTTGGGAAGATAATTGCCAATCTAAATGGCGGTTTCCAACAAAACTGGCCATAAAAAAGTTAATAACTCGATAACATGGGCAATAATTCGGGAAATAAAAAATTTTCGGTTGTATTAATGGAACTGAGATAATTGTATGCATTATTTATGGAAATCGCTCTAATATATGTTTCTCTCACGTCTTAGGATAATATATAGCTTAGCCTAATAAAAAGAAGGATTTTTCTAAGGTATGCCCTCAAGTAGAAGTTTCGTTTTTCAAGTTGTACCCATGCTTTTTGAAAGTTCCAAATTGTTCCCCTAACATGCTTTCATTTAATCATCTACACCCCTCCTTCCCTGATCCTAAAGTTAACCAAGGTTAAATTTTTGTTAACTTTAAAATAAAAATATATAAACCCAAAATTCCCTCTTTCACCACCAAAGTCCAACGCGCTCACAACACAACCCTAACCACCCTAACAACCCCCCAATCTCCTCCCATAATCCCTCCATAACCACAACTGAATCATCACATGCCACTATCCACTATCCGCAGCCACCTCACAACCCAAACTCACAACCAGACCAACTCACAACCAGACCATAACCCAAAGCCACCCATAGCCATCCCCAAACTCCACTCCTCTAGCTCATTGCAGAAACTCATAACCAACCCCACGCACTCGCCCTCTCTCTCTCGCTCCCCCTTCCCCCCACCCCCCCCCCCCGCCTCCATGACACCACCACCCTTCTCCCTCTACACTCACTACCTTCCCTCATTCGCAACACACCCTCAAAACTCCATTAATCTCTATCTTCTCACACAAATTAAATTTTCATATATTCCAACCCTAACTTTTAATTAAGATTTGGTATTTGTTACCACCGTTGGGGGACAGGAACAACCTATGATATGTCCACTCAATCTGCTGGCAGATTTTTTTTTTTTGTCAGTTGCATCGTCCCCCAAATACATCTACATGGTCGGGTATAATCTCTCTATATAAGACTCTACCTATTTCGATGTGATGAACTTCGTTCCTATCACACCCTGAAAGGGATTCATCTCTTGAGACATAATAGACACCTCAACTCTGTTGTTGATGAAACCTCGTCCCACACCGACAAAAACATCTCTGGTAGGAACTAGAGGATATACTACTATGTACGTGCTCCGTTGGTGGGGTGTTAAGAGCATTAAGGCCAATATACCATCTCTGTGATCTATTTCTTAAGGACGCAAACTTCCTTCAAAGGGTGGATGAAGGACAGGTCTATCACATCATTAGAGGAGAACGCAGTTCCTATAGGAGAAAATTATACCTCTCCTATAGACCTTAGTGTACAAATTCACACAATCAAATCATTGGGACTTAGATCCAAAAAGGACAATTACTACTGTTTCGTTCCTGTAGATGGGTTTCATTTTCATTTGGGTGATAATTATGAGATTTTGGCGGGGTGGTATTCATTGGGTGTGTCGTAGTTGGGGGGGATGTTTGGTGGTATTGGTGCATTGGGGGCGGTATGTGTGGTTGTGGTTCATGAGGGAGGGGAAAAGGTTTTTTAATAAGTTAATCAAGCTAACTTTGTTACTAAGGGTATGACTAGTTTATGAACAACAAGTTAGGCCATAGTTGAACATTCAAAAAGTATGGTTCAGATTAAAATCCAAATCTTTAGCGGATACTCTAAACCTCAAAAGAAAATATGTACCCTATATTCACTTTATATATTATACACCCAACTATTCCACTTGTTCTCCCGACAAACTAACTGTCAACCTGCTTAATTAATAACACATTCCAATCTTCAAAATAATCTAATATATAAAATTGACGGCTCTCGTCTCTTTAGAACAAGCAAGATAACTTGAGTTTTGTTATTCTATTTTTTCAATCATGGCAAGAATGTAAAATATAGCACAAACTATTTCTTTTACCATGACATTCCTAGATGCATAAACTTCCTTTGTTTGCAATTATACTATCCTTAAAAACTTGTAACAAATGGGTTTTTTGTGAAGATTAAAATATTTTGTTGCAGCTTCGAACAACAAGGAAGTACAGTACATTAATATCTTAAAACAATTTATGTCAAGTTTATCTTTCTCACTAATCTGTCATATGTTAAGTATATATTCAATCAAGTAGCCATGTAAGCACTGTTCACGCTCTTTAATTTCTAAGTTAGCCTAGAATTTATACTTTTCATCATACCATGCACCTACTATATTATTATAAAAAAACATTCACTATTTCAATGAACTCCTCGTCATTAATGTGCATCATCAATCCATTGATACATTCCAATTATTAATTTTCCATTTAACTAACGTCCTAATACATTCGTATATGTAGTATATTTAATCTTTTAAAAAATGTATCTTTTAATCTATATCTATTTTTAAAAGTATGATATCGTTAAACAAAATTTTATGAATAATCATAAGAACTCATTAGAAGTTTGATTTTTTCAAATATGCCAATAGTTTAATCATTTATATATTATCAGACTTATCATTGTTTACAAATTTCAAAAATGAATTAAAATACAGTTTTCATCATAATTTAGTTAAAGAATTAAATATTCATATTGACCTATTTTTAATTTTAAATAATAGTTATATCGTATCATATTTATACATATATACTGTTATCTAAATACAATATTTAATTATGTATATGTTTGTTGTACATTTTATTTAATCAAATATTTTTTATTGTTTGTAAATAATTTGTACTCATAGTTAAAAATACAAATTAATTTTTCTTTATTTAGATATATATTAAAGGAAATGATAGTTGATGTATAATTTTGGGATTTTTTCCCATATACCCCGGGCTGAATTTTAGCCTAATAACCCATATACCCCTGTGTTTTTAGAAACAGCTCATATACTTCTCACATTAGAGAAAATAACTCAAATACCCTTATTGAGGCCAAAAATCGTTAAATTTGTAACATCGTTAGTCTTTAAGCCAACTAACCCCCTAATTCATCGCAATTAACCATAATCTATTCTCTCTCCTCTTAAACCTCCTTAATTAAGCCAAAAGAAAAAAAATGCAAACCTATTTTTTAATGCTCCATTGTTCACTGCTCGTGCTTGAAGACTCTTCTTCTTCCCCTTTTTGTCTACCCATCACCATTAACTCACCACAACCACCCCTAAAAAACCTCCACCACAACCACCACGATCAGGCTTTAATCCATTTTCTCTCCCCTTCTTCCCATTTCAACCACCACCACCCTAGCTGCTGCAAGCACCACCCTTGACCCGCGAGACACACCCCCTTAGTCACCCCTGTTCTACAACCCTCACCCCTTCGCCAAACGCACCTTATCCACCACCCACAGGAAATTAACTTCAAGCTCAGTCTATTTCGAACATAGTCAACCAAAGTCGAATGCGGAACCCAAAATCGAACCCAGATTTCGACCCAATTTCGCAGATGCAATTGAACGAAAGCAAAAAAAACAGCAACAACAACTCGTGGGGTTTAAGTGATTAATAGTAAGAAGAATGAATATTAGATTTCCCATTTTTAATTTCAGCAAGAAGAACGAAGAGGAAGAATGAATAGAGTTATGGCGGTGGTGGTAAAAGATTTGGGAAATGAAATGGGGTGTTTGCAAAAACAAATTTATCTTCATTATTTTCAACAATTCACCAGATCAAACATTTACAATTTTTCAATTTTTTTAGGCCATTACAAGGTTGAGTTGTTCAAATTGGGTGTTTTTGGCTTGGTTCGTGGGGTTGCTCGTGGTTGGGCTTGGTTTGTAGGGTTAAAGGTGCTTGTGTTCGTGGTGATAGAGGTGGTTGAGTTTCTGCTATGGTGGTTCGTGGGGTCACTGAATTTTAGAGAGAGAAAAACAAAGCTTGGTAGTTGTAATGGAGATAGGAAGAAAGAAGGAGAGAAGGGATGAATTTAGGAGGGAATTAGGGGTTAATCGAAGTGAGTTAGAGGTTAATTAAAGAAATAGACTAACGGTGTTAGTTTTTCCGTTAGAATAAGGGTATTTGGGCTAATTTTTTCTAATATGGGTTATTAGGTTGAAATTCAAGGGTATATGGAGAAAAATCCCTATAATTGTTGTTTTTATGATTTTAAGTTTTTAAATATTTCTATCTAAGTATTTGTTTGTAGTTTTTCATTAATGAGGGATTGTATGAAGGTGAGTAAACATTTTATTAGGATTCATTGTATGAGTTGTATTAGTTACAATGATAATTAAATTTATTGTCAAAAAAATGTAGTTGTGATGAAAATGGTTTTATAAGGATTAAGAAAGACATTAAATAGAGTGAAATGTTTTTTTATTACACAAACTTTTGAATGTGGTAGGCCACATTCTAAGTTTTTTTGTGGCTTCTTGGTTTTAAGCCCAAAAACGCAACCCAGTACTTAATAATAACGGAGCCCAGTTTACCTCGCATAACGGAGCCCAACCCTTATAACGGACTACGATTAGCGGTTTTTTTTTACCGTTTTGTTTATTTTGGTTCTAATTTTCAGTTCAAACTCCCATAACTTCTGACATTTCTACCACCTTCTCCACTTTCTTTCAGTTTTGTTTCCGATCATTTCTTTCTCGTTCTTCTTTTCGTTTTGTTCATTTACTTTCAATTCGTTTTTTCTCTTCCTTTCTTCTTAAGTTGTCACATTCTTCTGGTATTTTTGTTGTTTCTCAAATTACAAAATGACGACTAAAAAATTCAAAGTTTTCGTCAAAAGGTGCTGGTAAGAGAACAACGAAGATTGTTACATCTTCTTCTCATGGTGAGCATTTTTGTTTACATTCTTTTGTTAATTAACATGCAATTCATGTCTCTGAACTAGTTAGGGCTTTGAATTTTCAGTTTTGCTTCGTTTTTTGTTGTTTTGATTGTCTTTGCTCAACATATGAAATTCAGTAGTTTGAATATGCGATTATGTTATTATTAAGTTGTATTTACTTTTTAACAAATTTTAGCTCACTTATTCACTGCTTTATGCTCGAATTTTGTTAGAACTGTGTTTTTTTGTTCCTTTTGTTAGTTGCAGACACCTAAATGTGTCTCCCCAAATGAGTAATCCGTGATGAAACATACCGCGTCTCGCGATTGTTTTGACTCAGAAAAGA
>SNQN01007314.1:472-30472 GCA_008642245.1 Bassia scoparia | reverse complement strand
TAGAATTCATAAGAAATCATTATCAAAAGCAATTGTTTAAGCAATTTGATTGTAAAATTTCAAGATCAAAACTTAATTAAAATGAATTGAAACAAGGAGGGAGGAAGAGACCGGCGGTGGTTTCGTGGCTTGGCGGTGAAGCAGGCCGCGACGACGGCAACAAACACAGCAGCCAGTAACAAACGCAAGAGCAAGCGGCAGCACGCGCCGCAGCCGCGAGCAGGGCTGCAGTCAGTGACGAAACAGAGCAGCAGCATCGACACGACAGCCAGCGCAGGGGGTCGTGGCTCATGGGTGGAGGTGTCGGGGCGTCGAGCAGGCGCGGCGTCACGAGAGGCGGGCAGCGTTCTTCCTTCTCTCTCACGCGATTCTCCTTCTCTCTCTCTTTTTTTTGTTGAATGAGGCTTACGTGAATGAGAACTGGAAGGGAAAAAAAAGAAAATAACCCCTTAAAACCCTTTTACTGATTTGGGCCTAGCTAGGGTTTGATTTTAAATTTCTTTGTAATTTTAATTTGTTTTGGTAAATAATAAAATAAATAAAATAAAATAGATTCACAATTATCTTGAGCGATATAATTCGTTTAAAATAAATGTATTCGTTTTTATAAATATTCATAATATATTTTAAGAAAATATATTATTAAGGTATTCAATAGTTTTTACGAAATAATCGTAATGTTTTAAAATAAATATTTTATAAATATTCGAAATTGCGGGGAATTACATTACTGGAGTGCAAACGTTATTTGAGAGTTAGAGTTGTCTTTCTTGTTGTTGTTTCCACCTTGGGTTTGCTTACTGGTATTGTTTTCTTTTGACAAGTCATCCTCAATGGCTATGCCAATTGTTGGATAGACCTTGTACAAAAGTTTCAGGCCAATGTAAGCGAAGATGATTCTATATTTGGTTGAGTTGTATAAAGGTCTTAATTCATTTCAGCTTGTGGAGGAGTATGAACCAAATTATTGCCACAGCTTCTTTCCATCAATAAAGAGGAAAGCGGTGAACCCTTCTTGTTCTTTCTCTTTCAGAATTTTGAGTTCACGAGGAGATGTTTGATTGAATATTGCCCCTTGTAGCGGGTCATAAACTGAGAGCGACATTTCCCATGTTCATTCTCCTTTTCTGACAGGGAAAAGAACCATTCTGAGCAAGTGAAAGTGAAAGTCCTTTGTTACAGGTTGAGTCAATTTCCCTTGAGACCCAAGGTCGCCTTAAGCTTTGAGATTGAAATACAGCGGTCGTCAGTCAGTTGGAATTGAGGAACATCATTCGCAGATTAATTTGCGGGAAGCTTAGTAGTAGGCGAAGATTTCATGTTCAATTCGTCGAAGTAAGTGACTCCATAATTGTGGTTCTTGTCGTAGGAGGTAGCACGTTTAGTATTTGGGTCCGAAACTGTTGAAATAAGTAAATTTCTATCATGACCTAGAAGGTGTGACAGAAATTCTGGACAATCGACGCCGGGTCACCAAGACAAGTTTTTGCCGAAAACCATGATTTATATTACATGTCACCGAATGAAGTTCTCGGATTAATTTTCGCAAAAATTGCTGAAATCTTACCGTGGGTTTAATATGACAAGATGTAGGGTTCAAGAAAAATTTGAGGCCTAAATGGGAGTCCTAGCGGGGGGACTTCTGAGTACCTCAATGAAAAAAAACGAGAAAACGTCGAAACAGTCAAAGTGAGTTGGACTAGCGATAATTGATGTCATGTTTGATGTATGAGATTGTGTGAACAACTTGTATGTTGTGACTTTGGATTTGATATGTTAAGGTATTTATTGAGGTAGTTTTAATTTTAAGCAATTGTTTCGTCACTAGTACGAACATATAAAATACGGTAAATAAATTAATTGAATTAAAATGTTTGATTTAAAAACATTAGAAAGACCCATTTATGACCCATAAGACCCATCAAACCCTGTGCAGTTTTTTTGCTTAGTCCAAAAATTTCATTACCCAACAATATGGTCGGGTTCATGAGATCTAAAAAAATGACAAGGTCTGGATTCTAGACGACCCTAACCCATTGTCATCTCTATCATATGGTGATAGAGTAATGGGGGATGGGTTGTTGATTTATTGCGAGGTGGTGGTTTGGTATTTTTTTACGTGTTTATTTTCTGTTAGTTGAATCACATTATGTAAGCCTAAATGTTACAAGAAAGTATTAGTAAGGATTTGTTATTTTTTATATCTTATAAGTTATTGACTTGTGTTTATATTTTGGATGAAAAATATCATTATTAGTTAAAATAAAACTTATCACATTATATGTTTATCAACGCAAACTTATACTCGTTACGCCCACAGACAAACTCAGCTTATAATTAAGGCGAGCAAACGGTTAGAATACGTCAGCCCAAAAAAGGCATAAACAAATAAATAGTCTTGAGTCTTGACTCGGCCGGGCTCGGCACAAGACTACTACTTTTGGTCACCTCTAAGTGAGTCTATGGGCCCTAATTTTTATTTTTTTTTTTTTATTTTTCTCCTGCGCTATAATACGTTGAGTCCGCTTAAAAAATGTATATTCAATTAAAAAAACAAGATGAAGTAAACTAATTGATACATGCCTAAATAAGAAACAATTGGACATTATTTATATCCCACTTGGACATTGTCTGAGGTCTGTACAGAACTTGTACTATATATATACATTCATTAATCAATACGTATAAAAGAAGAATGACTATTAGCTGGAAGTAAATTTGTTTTTGTGCTCTACAGTATGTAAAATTGATTCATTCTCCTTTATACCTGTGAGACAAATTACAAAATCTATGATTAGATGATTCAATAAGTCACATATTATGATCGCTCTGAGCAACTTGCAAAATGTAAATGAAGAAGAAATAGAGATAAAATGCAATATTGGCAACTTGGTATTTTAGTAGGCGAACATCATACAGCAGCACGAGGTACATAGCAAAATAAACCGAGAATGAACTAACCAAATTCTTCAAGCAATAAATGGAACCCTAATAAACAAAAGTAAAACTTGACAAATTGAACAAGGTAGAACCGCTCAAGTTATAATAAAGCTCGTCCATAATATTAAATACTTCATTTAAAGCTCGTTCAAATTTGAATTTCAAAATATACTTAACTCAGCTTTGATATGTAAATAAGTAACTTGAGCCAAGGCCCAGGTCTAAACATTTGTAAATTTAAACGAGGCCTCAAAACAAGATTTTTGGAGCTCGTTATGCACATACTCGAACCTTGCGGATCGAAGGCTTGTTAACATCTCTACTTTTTAGATAGTTACTTGTTTACTCGGTCTTTTTAGGTGTTAAACTTTTGTTTGTGCAAAAAAGATAAGTGTCATTAGAAAAAAATAATTAGTGAGGAATGGACATATGAAACCCCACCCACCACACATACCTAATATGAAATACACACCAAAAAACTCAATCACACACTTACCCAAAGCCACACCACCCAAACTCCCACCAGTCGAGCACCATGACAACCTCTAACATGAATCCATTAATCAAACACCAATCGAGCAAATCAAACACTAGAAGCACGAACCTAGATCCCATTAAATCGGCCAAATCGGGAAAAAAAATTGAATGATTGGGGTGTTTTAATCGAAGTAAGAAAAATTGGAAGTTGAAATCCATGGAAGCTTAAAGATGGAAAATAGTGTTTCATAGGGTGTGCAGCGGTGATTCGCAAGGTCTCCATGTGTTTTTTGGCATGTGTGCAGCGGATTTCGATTTTTGCCACTCAGAGACTGACTGGTGGTTTTCATTGGTGTGTGCGGGTGTAGGTGGTTGAGGTTGTGGGTAGGTAAGATTAGTGAATGGTGGGACTTGGGGGAAATATTAATTAGTGATAGGATGTTAATTAAGTAAGGGAAATTCCCCAATTATACCCATGAAGTTGCCTAAAGTTTTATATACCCTTCGAGTTATTGGGTTTGCTTCACGTACCCCTGAGATTAGCGTTATAATATATGAAATACCCTTATGGACTAAACAGTAACACCGTTAGTATACCGTTAGGTTACTTTAATTTTTTACGTTCCATCTTCTCTCTCCTACATTCTATTCTCTCCTTCATTCTTTTACTCTACTCTGTTTTCTCCCTGTCGTTCAACAACAACTAATATAACATCACATTCAATCCTTATGGGTTGAGCAAGGCGGTACCCGTCATTTGGGTGGAACCGGAACCAGAACCGACGGTTCCTGAAATTGGAAACCGGACCAGAACGACGATTCCTGTAATTGGGGAACCGGTTCCCAAAATTTCTGGAACCCGAACCCTGAGGAAATACGATTCCGAACCGTTACCGTTAGATTTTTTAAAAATCAAAAAAGAAAAGCAAAGATATCTAGCTAGCTAATTTCATACTTGTATATGTGATTGGACACAAAAAACACAATGCTTATAAATAGTATTTCAAGTATCTCTTATAGTTTATATAATTTGGGTTTATACCTTAACAAATGTATCTTTAATAACGTCAAAGTCATAACCTGTTATAAAACGGTTGCTGCCGGATAACCAGTCCGAACGGTACCACGGGTACCCCTGAGGTACCGGTTCCAAATGTTGTACCCGAAACTGGCGGTTACGATCACCGTTCCGATTCCCGAACGTTCCAGTACCGGGCCGGGTACCCACTGTTGTGCTCATCTAATCCTTCAACACCGACCAGTAACAATTTAATAAATTGAGCAATTATCAACAATTGAGCAACACAACAACAACGTGTTGACCAATAAATAAGCCCCCAAATTGACTTGTCAACAAATGCGCAAGAACCCCGACCCAATTCAAGCTAACAACAACCAACGTCCTAGATTCGATTTTGTCTTGATTTTTGCTTTTGATAGGGTTTCAATTTCTGGGTTTTTGTGGTTCAACATTTGTTGTTTCGTGGGTTTCTAGGTTTCTCATTCAATACGTTCTCTTCTCTTCTCGGAATTTGTTTTCAAATGCATTCTATTCGAGACTTTTTCTAGATTGTGCGTAATCAATTTTAATTATTTATTTTCATAATGTTGCTGATGAATTTGATTTGTAAGCTATAATTAGTGGAAGAAAGTAGTTGAAATATTGATTTCACTTTTGTAGTTTTGTTATGTTAGAAATTCTTCAGTTTGCTGCTTATTTTTCACTTTGGTTTGTGCAGTCATTAGTTAAATATTTTTCAATGATTGAATTTTTGAATGTTTACAAACTAACATTGGTGTTTTGATTGGAATTTTTAGTAGTGGTGGTCAAATATAGTTATAGAATTGAATTTCTTTGTTTTTTGCTAAAACTTAATATGATTCATATTGGATTGATGTGTTGTTATTGTAGTGTTGTTAAGGCCATAGGAGAAGAAGAGAAAAGAATGGAGGAGAGAGTAAGATGGAATAAGGAAGAATTAAAGTAAACTAAGAGACCCAACACACGTTAGCCATAAGGGCATTTCAGCGAAGGGAACATGAGGCAAACCCAATCCTCAGGATATTAGCTAATAAGCCTACTCGGACGGTTATTTCCCTTTGGTTAATGTTAATTCAGTTTAATTTTTAAGTATGGTAAAATAATTAACTTCGAATGAAAAGGATTGTCATATTTATTCATAATATATTAAAAGGCATAGTTATCTTGATTAATGAAAACATACAATTACCATCATCAACTAATTATTTAATATTTCTATATTTACTATTTTTATATGTTACCCTTAAATGTTGAATGTTTAGTTGATATATGTTAATTGCATTTTTTTTTATTTCTTTAATTAACATCAACAAAGTCATGATGCATCCATATTCCAGTGCAACAAATACATATATCCAAGGTGACTTTGTAAAATATATAATGACCTTTATTGATATAATACCAATTTAATCTATAATTGATTTTTATTGTATAACCATAACAGTTTTATGACCCTTTACTTTTCATGTAGTAATTTTAAAGGATATAGATGACCGTTTTGGTGTGCAATAAGTTAGGCTTCTCTTTGTTTTATTTTGGAAGAAAAATGTTCAAGGAAAATTGAAATTAGAAATTTTTCCATAGATTGTCTGTTTAGAAAAATTTGTTTCCTTAAACACATTTTCCTTAAACTTGTTGAAGAAAAACTTACTTGGAGAGAAGAAAGAAATTTGTTTTCCTGGGTTTATGAAGAAAATATTTCCTTATGAATGGAACAATATTTTTCCACCCAAATAAGAAGATTGAGATATTTTCCAAATAATAAAAGAGTAGAACCTTAACGTTCGTTAAATTCGGTTAAAAAGGCTAAAAAAACAAGTCAATTTTACAAGTTCAACGCTACATAATCCTAATTTTTCTAACAACTAACCACACCATAATGACCTCTAAAAATTTCTACGATAGAACTTAATAATAGTGGAATATATGTTAATTGACAACCCTACTTCACCTATTCCCTCAGCCAAAAACTTTGGAAAAGAAAAAAGTGTAACCTCTAAATATAAAACCACCCTAGCATCTAATAAAAAAAAGGAATTTGCTGAAAATTACTATTTTGTTCAAAACTAGAATAAATACCTAAATATTTTTTTTCTTAAAAAATTAACTACCCACATTTTAGAAACCCTTTGTAAAACACTACCCGTTTCTGTTTTGCGACAAAAAAACTATATTCCGACAAGAAAAGGAATTATTTCAACCTTCTTCTACCCTCTTCTCCTTCCTCCCCTTTCTATATTGACCCCTTTACTCATAATCTCTCACAATTCACTCTTTTCTCAAATCTTCACTCAATTCGATTTCCCAACACATTATCATTTGCATTCTGATTCTGTTTCAATTTTCTAGAGGATTTCTGTTTCAAAGGACTAATCATATCAAGCTGTATACTAAACGTTGATGAAACACCCAAATGGGAAGATCTGCGAGGCATCCAGGGATGGCGAAAGGTCGAATGTTCTGGGCGAATGTTATTGCTATCCGATTGCCTCAATTTTTGGAATTTCATAGATAGCCAATTCAAGCATCAATTCCAGATGCTCAAATTTCCGAATCAATTTGCTCGGGAATATGATTCAAATTCTATTCCAATTCATTCAATTGCTGGAATCTGCAATATTAGTTCCATTTTCTACAGTTTGTTGCAAATTTCCTTTCGATTTTGGTCATTTTATTGAGCAAATTGAGCTATTCTGGCAAAGTTTGCTCGAATGCACATTTTCTGATTTCGTTCGAATCTTTCTTTATTTTTAGGCTTTGCTTAAGATTGGATCAATTTCCGTTTATAGTCGCAGTAAGCATAGCATCAATGTGAAGGCTAAGGAACATGATAGTTCGAAAAAAAGTGAGAATTGAAAGAGAAGGAGATTATTGTGGTGTGGGTTGATGAGAAGACGAAGTGGGCGCGGGGTGGGGTGTTGGATGCAGGGATTAGGAGCGAAAGAAGGAGAGCAGGATTGGAAGTTTTAAAACGAAGAAATAAAGAGGGAACCTGAAAATGACTGAACTGACGAAAACCAAAACAGTGAGGTTTTTACAAAGTTTTCTAAAATGTGGGTTAGTTATAGTTCTAAAGTTGAACAACAGGTAGTTTTCAGCAAATTTTCATAAAATATGGAGGAAATATACACAATTTTAATACAAAATTAATATTTCCTCTGCCGGAAATTGGAGAGGTTTGGACTTTATGGCAAAATATAGTTGAAATTGTGTTTGTTAATGCAGAGCAAGTGGAAAAAGAAAGAATAATATGCCACCACTACCGGCAATACAAAAAAAAAAAAAAAACAATGCACACCCTCCACCCATTTGCCACAGCCGAGCCCAGCCCACCACTGCATCGGCGAACCACCTACACTACCCTACTAGCGACACCACCACTACACCTACTACTGCATACAACCTAACAAAAAAGACGTTACCATTCTTTCTCCTAATACATAAAAGAAGGGTGGGAAAACCACACAGCTTGCATATAAAATCCAACTTCAATTTAAAATTGGAAATTTTATACGGTGACATTGTATGTTCACGAATACACATTGGTGACAACTTTAAATTTTCATATTACTATCGTTGCCTCCTGTTTTACGATTTACACAAGTGGCCTTATTTGCACTAATTACGTGCTAATTAGATTATTACCTAAAATAATGAATTTACTAACCTAACCTTAGTTCTAATTATAATTCAAAATATTTGTATATCATCTGATTCCCTCTTTACTCTTCCTTTTACGATCTTCTTCATCTTAACATACCTGAAAACTCATCATTTTTTTTCATCCAATTCGATTTCGACTTCAAACAAAGATTATGAATGAAGCAGATGTTGATAATTTTGTTAAAATTGTTCGAAAAAATTGGAAATTGTTACTAGTTTTTTAGTTATTGTTGTCGTTGTTGAAGTAATTTGCGGTTTATGTATGTTAGTGACCATCTTAGTATCAGTTATTAAATTGCTATGAACTCATGTTATATGTGAAGTTATCACCTAAGATGAAGATTTCCAGTTAATCGTGTTGTTTTTTTTTGTGCTTCTTCATTGATTCCAATTTGTTTGGTTTACTATCTTCGAATTTCAGAATAGTCGCATTTTTGTATAGTTGGCAACTTTTCAATTCATTGTAGAAACTTGTTCATTCTTCCTATATGGTGCAACTTTTATACGCAAAAAGGGAAAATTCATACTCGTACTTTTTTATGAGCAATTTGGATGTTGAGCGCAGCAAAAGAGAACAAGGATGCAATTTTGATGTCCAGAATTTGAAAAGCTCAAAGATTCTCAAATCAACAAGATATTTCGAAAAAGAGATGAACCGTTTCATGAATACACATGATAACAGAGCTTGAATGAAAGAGAGGATGAAGAGAAGAAGAAGCTAAGTGGGAATTAACGTTGAATTACGAGGTGTTCACAATATATAGAATTAAAAATTATTTAAATTTTAATAAAACTAGGGTTAGGTTAGTTAATTTCATTGCATTTATGTTAAAATCTAGTTTTATGTCTTAATTAGCATTGGATTCAAAAAAAGGCCCACTATGCGTAAATCATAAAACACGAAGGCCAGCAGTGTTAATATCAAACTTAAGTTGACACAGCACCGTGTGTAATTTCATAAAACCACAGTCCACCATAAAGAATTTCCCTTTTAAATTTTTTTTTGTGTGCAGTACTCATTTATGTTGTATAAACATCGTCACTTTCCATTACAAATAAATAAATAAATAAATAATCCTAACTTGTTTGGATTATGCTCAAAATACCACACCTTCAATTAACTCAATATAATATGAGCTTTGAGCATTATCTCTCAATTAGTCCATTACTACAATGCTACAAGAGGATGTTGGGTGACTTGCTATTACTAGGTTAACCGTTGATAAACTCAAATTAACGAAATTAATTAAAAAATCATAGTCCATCCACCAAACTTAACAAATAACAACATCACAAAAAAATTTACCCTCACCACAACTACATTCCACACCACCATAACCACAATCACTCCACCATACCCAGCTAGAAATCACCATTGGCATACCACAATCTAAAACAACCTTGAAATATGTCATCAATCACCAACCATCCCAAGACACCCATATGACAAACACCCAAACCATACCAACAAGTGGGCAACAAACTATTTTAAGAACAAAAAAAAAAAAAAAAAAAGCATGAATTTAGTAAAAGAGTGCAAAGCCAAGTTACTAGGTAAGGGGGTTACGGTGGTGTAGAGCGTGTAGGAGGTGTGGTGGGTATGTGTTGGAGGCTTAGGAGGCGAAGGTTTTGAATTCGAAACTCGACCCAACGGTAAGAGAGAGAGAGCTCAACGAGCTAAAAAAATATTTTTAAAAAAAACAAAATCTTAACTGTTTTTTAAGTAATTAGGAATCGAAAATGAGAAGATTGAGTCTAGAGTCAAATTGATATTTTAGAGAAATGGTAAAAGTGAAATTTATTTATGTTGTTTCCAAAAAAATTGAAATATTATAATTTTAATTTTATTTTTCTTCGTATATTGAACCTTTATTATTATTCACTATACACATGGATTGCCAGCTTTACTGTTTTGTCAATATTACTTCTTCATCTTCTCAAAATACATTAATAGAAAAATAGTGTGGACCTCATGAAGGTTCAGGGATACCGCCTGAACCCCAACTTCAAAAAACTTCAGAGCTTTTATTTATTTTTAGTTTGAAACGGTCAACGGTGGCTAAATTGAATTTGAGGTGCTAAATGGTACCAAAGCACAAACTCCATACAAACAGTCAAACTCTCTCATAATAACTCTCTCGTTTGTTTATCCAAAATAAGCTTATGACTAGTCGTTGGAAAGCTCTTGATTTTCCAACTTGAATCATCTCAAAAAAAGTTTTATATTGAGAGATATTTCCATTCAAAATTAACATACTTCATTTATGCATCCATTTTGGTAGTGTGACTTGACTTTAACAAATCTAAGGAATTATACAATGATTTGCTTAATTATAATAGTATTTGTTGTTTTCTTAGTTGTTATTATTATTTATTTTGTTTCCTATTTTACTTTGATTTGATATTTTTTTCTTGTTGTATGTATACATACATTAAGTGGTGTAATTTGGTGAAATACAAGCAATAAAGATACAAGAATTTTACATTCAAATTTTAAAAATAAAAAACATTGCAACTTCTATGGAAATGTATAATACGAAATATATACGATTATAAAGTATGTTGTGAATGAATTAATCCAGTAATTTTCAATAAAAAAAATTTCTCCCAATTCTAAACTCTCTTTTGCATATATATCATTTGTATCATCATCTTCGAGTTGAATATCCAACTTGATTGATGTTGTTAATTCACTTAATTGCATCACATCGAGACACTATTTGTCAGATATCGAGCATTAGTAAATGATTTATTGTTGGATATTTAGAATTGARATTCGATTTGTGTTTTTAATTTAATTAGGGAATGTCAATTATTGTTTCCATTATGTGTTCTAAATTTTTTAAAAAGAAAAAAATATCCAAACGACAATCCAACCATCCGAACGATAATTTGAACCCTATAAAATGGAGAATTTGACAAGATTAAAAGGGTGGTGCTAATTGTTGAAATGGTTTAAGTTGATGGTTGAGGTGGTTATAGGCTATGACAGAGAGCTTTAGCTGAGAGGAAATAGAGTAATCATTTTTGCTATGGTGCCCTAAGTCAATCAATATGATTAAGCTTGCATTAGGGGAAGTCACTGTATTTGAGCCTTTTCTCTCATGGAGTTTCCCAGATCTCAAATAAAGGCTAGTTTGTATTCTTGATTGCCTCAGTAATACAATCATATCAGTTTTCCTCATATTTTCTGGTTTGAGCTGTCAGATTTTTATCATAGTCATATTCTCATATTGGGTTGGAGTTTTCCACAAGAGGTTGAGTAAGTAATAAAACAGAAAAGGGGTTGATAATTTTATCAGATGGAGTAATCTTCTAAGTTAGTTGTTAGTTTCTTAAAGGCAATAAGAAAATAGTATACACTCTGAAACTTACCCTTTTGACCTTGAAAGCACTTATTGTGACATTAGCTTTTCATGAAATTCTAGCACTTAATGGAGGAAGTATAATTTAATGTTCCGAAATATAAAAGAAAAGAAAAGTTTATAGTCAGAAACTTGCCCCATAGTAAAATGATGTGCTCTTTTACACTTGGAGGCTCGAACTAGTCGTTGGAGCCTGTAGGACTTGCTGCAGAAAACGTGCTGCTAGACGCTGAGCAATGCCACCGAGAACACGGCCACCAAGATCACGTGCTTCACCTTGTTGAAGAATCTGCAATAGTTAATTTCATTAAGAAAACATATTGAGCTTCTGCACAGAAATCTTTAAGATGACAGCATACCAAAAAACTAAGAATACATAATATTTTATATAGTTCAGAAACACAAAAGCTACAAACTCTGCAGATAAGAATGTTGTCCATGATAAGAATTCTAAAGCATTAAAGATTAAACACAAATGTACTCTCAAAGTGACATTAACTAATGATGTAATCAACGCCAAAAAATAAAACTGCCAACACATCATAACAAATGAACTTTCTCCGTATAATTCACTCTAAATTATAAAACACGAAAAGGTAATTAGCAAAAGTTGCACTCAAATACCTAATGCTCTGATATACCCAAAGATAGGCAATTCAGGAAAAAAATTTACCACATGAATGGACATTGACAATCTTCACTACATACAAATTTTCCCATATCATCACTAGATAATTGCCCGAGCAAATGCACAATTTCAAATAATATCTATATATTATTCTTATACTCACAAACATCTGTATTTTTAAAATTCAATTACTAAGGTTATAAGAATATTTCATATAATATGTATATATTATTTATTTCAAATAATATGTATATATTACTTTTATACTCACAAAACATCTAATCAAGCATGTTTGAATCATTATTTCAAATTCAATTACATAATTAAGGTTATAAAAAATATTTTACAATTAATATTAATCAAGCATGTTTGAATCATTATTTTCAAAACACATTTATTATTCTCTTATACTTTTTAATTGTTTTGTTTTCAAAACACATTTATTATCTTATTATACTTTATTAATTGTTTTGTTATCTTTAGATTCACCAATAAAAATAACAAACGAAGGAGCATTGAGGTCATATTCATTATCCACATGTGACATAATCCCCTTTTTTAAGTAATCACTTGAGGTCTTGTCTTCTCAGGTAGAGAAACCCGTTGAAGAATTTATTAAGGTATGTTTGGATAGATGAATTTCACTTCAAATTTTGGAATTGTTCAATTCCATTTGTTTCGTTAAGATTTAATGAAGAATTTATTAAGTCTTGTCTTCTATAAAATGGAGAATTTGAAATAAACAGTTTGTTCCAATATTTCAAATTACATATTAAAGCCCCACACTATTCTAATAAAAGGGGAGTGGGGTTAAAAGTAGATTTAGATTGGCAAAAGAAACAAATAAACTACATTTTTTATTGCATGAGTGTGTTGCAAGTGGATAATGGCTTCACATGGTGGAACTACCAAAAAAAAAAGTATAAGGTTTACTAAAATGGAATAAGGTGAAAGTGGCATAATTTCATGGAGCGTCCATATGAGGAAAGTGGTATAATAGCTTAGTTTTTCAAACACTACATACTCTCTCTAAGCCAAACAATAGAGGATAAAGACCCTACTTTTAGAACTTTATGTAAAATCTGTAACAAAAAATGTTGCAACAAAAAATGGGAGGAAGTAGCAAATACATCAGATAACACTTGGAGTAAAGTTTAAAATTTAAAAAAAAAATTAAAAAAACAAGATTCAGAAAACTTAACAGTGTGTAAAAAGGCTAAATAAACTTTGCCTAGTTGTTATGTAATTGGTGAAGCAGGTCACATGGCATGACAATGCTAGGCAGTTCAAGATATGAACAAAGCCATATAGTTGAGCAAGATGATGATGTTATTGTTGCTTTAGTTTCACAAGTGAGCTTGGCCAACAACAAAGTGAAAGGATTGGGTTTACAAGTGAGCTTGGCCAACAACAAAGTGAAAGGATTGATTGTCTATACGAGTGGTACTTTGCTACTCATCCATTTTTTTAATTGTTTCCTACCAAAATGGCACAAATTTGAAACATACTTTTGTACCCATGTGATCATTAAAAAGTAAGCTTATGTGAGGTAATTTTATTTTCGAATCTTGCTAAAAAGGGAAATTGACATCTAATTAACCCAAAAAGGATAGTGGAACCCCTTGCCAACCGACTCCTCTTTCACGGTCCCACCATGACACATATCTTCCTTCTGCGACACAAATCTTCCCCCACCGTGAAACACATCTTCTGCCTCACCACATCCCTCCCTCCTCTCAAGCGAAAACCACCACCCCAACACTGGAGTCGAGAAGATACCTGAATTCGCTGCATTGGAACTTGGTCTGAACTATGGGTTTTGCTACAGTGTTTTCGCGGTGGAAAACACTACAAGTGGCTGCTACAGTGACGCGAGCCTCCCTTGCTGGTGTTCGAGGTGAGCACAGTTTTTTGGCAAGTTCGTTGTGGCTAAAAATTATTATTGCGAGGTAGAAGGGCAGCAGTGGGGGAAGATTTGTGGTGTCGGCGGCGTTTAGGCGGCTTAACAAAGATTGAGAGTGGTGGATTGGTTAATGTTTTAATTTCTTAAGTAAGGGTATATTAGTAAATTCAACCATCTAATGGTATTTATTAAGGGAGAATTAAAGTAAATGGTTATGTTTAATTAAAAATGTTAAATTGGGTGTTATATTTGATATTAAAAAAAAAAATTGATGGCTAGATTGGCTAGCAACGAAAAAGTGCAAAAATAGGAGTCCACAAATCCTTAAAATCATAACTTTAAACGTCTAGCACTTGGACACATCTAAGGTCCGACACCCTTACCCTTACCCGAGTCAAGCATACTACTCCCTCCGTTACGTATTACTTGAAACATTTGCTATAAATGGGTGTTACATATTACTTGAACAATTCTCTCTTTTTCCATTTTTAGTAAGTTTTTTCCTATCTTATTCACTTTTCCACTACTTTTCTCTCTCTTACTTTTCCTAATCTTACACTAACTCATTACTTTATTCATTTTCTCTCTCTTACTTTTTCTAATCTTATACTCACTCATTACTTATTTTTTTTCTCTCTCTTACTTTATTCTAATCATATCCCCTTATCTACAATTAAGAAATTTTGCCTAGAAAATCTCCCTAGTTCAAATGTTTCAAATAATACGTAACAGAGGGAGTACGTGGCATTTTGAGGGAAAATTAGGTAGAAAAGAAAGCTGAAAGGTAAATGTATATAAGTATTGGATCCCACATATAAACCCTTAAAAGGTTTGAGCTATTGTTGAGGAAAGTTGTTGGTAATAGAATTGTAGAAAGATGATGTGGCATATGGACAAACCCTAACGGGTTTGAACCATGTAATGAATGGATATTTGAAGAACTAAGGTAATTGGTAGTTCATAATATATATTGGTTGAGTTATCATAAATATAGCTAAGTAGTGACAGTAAGCATAAAGATTATTGATGAATGAATGATGTTTTGTATTAAATACTAGATGTGTACTATTCTATCGCAATCAACTTACCCTTCCACATTTTTTTTATCCATTTTCTCAAAAGAATCCATTTCTTGCACTAATGACCTCACAATTAACTCATCTAAAACAATATTCCATTAAATCAGTCCAAAACCTAATTTATAACAAATCATTGTGAATGCCCTTACATGTGACAAAAATGGCAAGAATAGCAACACCAATTTGTTATCATGGCTTTCAAGTTTCAACCATAGCAAACTAGTTTTTATGTCACGCGATGCGTGCTTAGGCTATGAAAATCATTAAAAATAATTACAAAGTATGTATCAATAAAATGTTTATACTCCGTAGCTAATTAGCAATACAAATTATTGAATTGTAACTGTTTTTTTTTAAATGCAATTTTCACTAATTAAGTTACATAATAAATGCAATTTTCATTTTGAATCACATAATAAGCAAAAGGGTAATTTAGACACATTAATTCATATTTTTTTCGAAATTTATTAAGGGTAAAAAAGACTTTTAAGAGGGGGGACACCATCTTCCTCCCCCCTTACCTTATATAATAGAGATAAGTTTATGGATGTAAATATGCTGATAGATATTGAAAAAGATCACTTAAAAGATCTATCTAGACAWAAGCTTATAGCATTATATTCTTTCCAAACGAACTTGCAACAGACAAATCAATGCATAAGAAATGTAGAAAATCAATCAAAGCCTTAATCTCATAAGCGGGGCATAACAAATGTATAAAATGAAACCAAAAGAATAATGGCGTCGAAAAAAATAAATATACATTGTACCTGCAATATAGGTTGCAAAAGGGAAGGGTCAAAGTTATTTGACGACTGTAGAAGCCCCCAAACTCTAAGCACTTGTCCACGAAGTTCCAACATATTTTGTTGTTCCGCATCACTAAGCAAGAAAGGAGCACTCAGACTGTCATTTGTCATCACAAATGTCCTCATGAAATCAGGTAAAGATTTATATGTATCGATCAAAGAACCCAGGATTACTGCTTCAGTAACTMGCACAGCTTCCCTAATAACTAGTATCCTTAGCTCTTCCCCATCCTGACCCAACAATAGCTTTAGCACAGGTTGTAAAGCATCTTTTGCAGAGAAATCCCTATCTTTACGCCCTTGAACGAGTAGATTTTCAAGTCTATTCCACCTGCAGAGAATGACCTTTACATAAATATCTCCATCTTTTGAATTTATGCACTCATTTCCGGTAAAGACTAACCTGAACTTCCCATCTTTAAACAACAACTCAATAAGAGCATCTCTTAGATAAGGATTAGGATCAGTAAGAAGCCTCTTAGCAAAATATGGATAAGAAGCAGCCAAAACTTTAAAATTTGGGTCAGCGTAGAGTGCTAAACCTTCCAGCACAGTGAGCGACCTCAGTATCAATGCATAATACGCTGGAACTGCAATATCCATTCAATTAAAAGAAATCAGATGTGCAGCTTCAATTTGAAACTATAAAAGAACTGCAAAACAAGTAGTTGAAGCCTAGTCTGCTTCCAGTGAAACTGTCATTGGAAATTAAATAYTCCGTATGATATACTAGGTCCATGGCCAAAATTGCCATTAGAGAGCAGCTTACCGTTGAACGGATACTGATAAAAGACAGCCCCCAGACCATCTACCAGTGTTTTGAAGTTAAGTTCACTAACAGTTGAATTCAGTGCATCGTCAAAGAAATTTCGAAGTTCAGGCACAATAGGGGAGACATCCACATCAGGGGATAAGAAATCTAGTGCATAATAATCTTGAGCCATGGCTTCATAATCACGATTAACCATGTGGACAACGTGACCAATTATTGCGAACCTTGCTTGCTCTGGGGTTTCACTCATCATTCCAAAGTCAATAAATGCAAGCTTTCCCTCAGGGGTTGCCAGAAGATTGCCAGGATGTGGATCAGCATGAAAGTATCCATACTCAAGTAATTGTCTAAGACTACACTGGATACCAATGGTTACAAGATCCAACACATTCAGCCCTTGCCTCTCAATAGCAATCTGTTCATTTAGCTTCACACCATCAACCCACTCCATAGTTAAAACCTTGGCACTAGTGTAGTCCCAGAAGATATCAGGAACAAACACATCTTCCTTGTCAGCGTACAATTTCTTAAATCTTCTAGCATTCTTACCCTCCTGCAAATACCTACATATCATTAAATGAAAACAAATTGGATAACTTCTAAGCTATGTTACTCTGACTCTCTCATTTACCTCACGTGTCCATGTCAACACGACTCGTGTCGGACACCGACACTTGAGACTTCATTTTTTAACTAAAAAAAACTACTTTTTCCAGGAAAATAGCCGAGTCTGATGCTTGGACACCCGTTTCTAATTTGACACTTCATCCAAGTCCAAGTAACATAGCTTCTAAGCTTTCCTGGACCGAAGCCTCTTCGACAACCAAGTGCTACATCATCACTCAGAAATACGTAGAGAACATAACTAATTTCAAGAAAGCTGCTCCCTTTAGCATGGCTTTACAAAGGGTTAAGGGRTGGTGGTGGTTGTTAGATAGAGTACTACCTGCACTCACAACTATTTGAAATATCTTGCTGATGACATGCTAATCAAATCTTTAGATAGAGTCCTACCTGCACATAATTAAGCTCTTGATAAACTCTTCTGGCAAATTCATCAACAAGAGCAACAACATCACTGGTGACAAAGTCAATGTATTTGTTTATAAAGCGTGCCAGTCCTCTTATCAGGTAAAAGTCGAGTCCTATGGCCTCTTCAATACCAGGTCTCTGCACCTTAACAGCAACAGTCTGGCCAGAATACTTTAATTGAGCTTTATAAACCTGGCCCAAACTAGCAGCCGCTATTGGATATGGAGATATGGATGAGTAAATAGCCTCAAGAGGGAACCCCAGCTCTTTCTCAATGCATGTGAATGCCTCCGCATTTGAAAAAGTAGGCAAAGCATCCTAATCAATCACATGCTATAATTACAATGCCATTCATTTAAGTTGGACAAAAATGAAAGCAAAAGAGCACAAGGAAATCATTAATTCTATACCCAAAGGCGAGAAACAAGATTGAAGTAAAGATCAACCAATAAAAAAAAACAAGAATAATTTAATTCACCACCGGTAAGACCCAAGAAAAAAAAATAAACTCTTTTCCCTTTAGGATACCTTCAAATCACACTAAATTACATAATTTATGTACTACTTCTAGAGCAGAGTTACAGAAAAAGGAATGCACCAAAAAAAGATCCAGAACAAATTCCAAATACTATAAGGTCTATAACAAATAGGTTATATATGCGGGGTAAACAGCTTCAAGGCATATTCTGACAACTTTAATAGCCAATAAAATTAGAACCAGTTCATAGTACAGGCTACTTATTTAACTAACATCAGTGATGAAAGGCAATTTTCTCTTTTACCTAATAGAACATAAGATTTAAAATTCTCCATCCCACTCCTAAAAGACAATATGGGCAAGGTTCAAAACTTCAACAATCAAACCCTATGAGACAAACTGGAGACCGGAGAGTACAGGGTTATTTACCTGAAGCTGAGAGAGTTCCTCGAGGTACTCAGGTGGGCAGAGATCAGGCCTTGTAGACAAGCCCTGACCAATTTTAACAAATGTAGGTCCCAGACCAGTGAAAATCTTCCTCAACTGGGATGCTCTCAAGGACTTGTTCATATTTAGCTGACCATTCCATTCATCCAGCAAGAGTTTGATAGCAAAAGAGCTCAAACCGACTAATATTTCCGAGGTCCTACGCAAGACCTATTGTGGGAGGTCACTTACATAAAACCACATAATTTATCCCAACGAAATAAATATGAGCAAGAAATAAAATAAGGTTGAAATGAGGATGAAGACATCCGTTTCTACCATGATGGGACGTGAGCCATAATTAGTAGCAAGCAACTCAGGACTGTAGACGGAAGCGGAGGCTGCTCTAGCCATGGCCTTTGCCTCAGCTTGCATATCCTCGGCAAGATTCCTCCTCCTGGAAACAGAAAGTAAGGTATCACTGCCTGCTCCTACAGCGCCAGCAGCAGATTGTATTGCATCATAATTGCTGCCGCTGCCACTCTTGCTAGTCACCCCGTTCAGAGAAGGCACAGTCTGTTTATTTGACTCCGCCAAAGCTGAAAGTGTTATTGTTCCAGGCCTACGCCTTTGTTGACTCCATCTGTGAGGAACCTTTTTCCTTGAGATAGTTTTGAGAGACACGTGAATGGAATGATTACTGAAACTCAAGTGATGGGACAATGGCACCATCCCAGCAGGTGCAGGGTGACCGGTAACAGTGGCCATAAAAACTTCTCAAAACCTGCCAGACGACCTGTTGCAATAGCAAATCAGGCTGTATCGTTAACAGGCATTGGAGGAGGAAATAAGTACTATATAAGATCTAAAACACAGAAAGAAGACATAGAACTTACTACTTGTATATAACATCTTATGATTCTTCTCTACTAAAATAGTAAAATCAACCTATTACAACTTATCAATTATTCAAAAATACAGCTTATCAATTACGCAAAAATACAGCTTATCAATTAAAAGAGATGTAGATAGAGATTAATTATGCAGAAATACAAAAATCAAAACAAACACCTTGCGACCATAAAGCCATAGAGCTAGCAGAATACGGCAGTTCGTCGAATTATCAACAGTTAACAAACGACGACGACAACAAGCATGGAAGAAAACACAAACAAACAAAAAAAGTGAAGGATTATCAAACCTCAAACCAGAAAATTTGGTGCCGCAAGAGGCAAAGAGAAGATATGGGATATAATTGGGGTTCAGCTTGTTTGGTAGGGTCTGCTTTCAAGATAAAGCTCAGATGATGACTCTTGAGCCTTGATAGTACTTTACTACTTTGTAACAATTTGCGCTATCGGCTATTGTTGGGGAAACGTGGATCAAAACTGAGCTAAACAACAAATTATGAAGAAAAAAAAGACAATCACGAATTCACCACATAAGTAAATAATGGGTAATTGAAATATCCTCTCAAAAACAATCTCATATTCTCACTATTGAATTTTGGGATTTTCTACGGTACCGTGTAAATTTTCATTTTTCATGAAATACTCTTATTTTTTTGTTTCTCTATTGTGCCCCTCAATTCAGAAAGGGGATTACTATTCGAAGTCCGTTTTTACTGGAATCAAAGTCCACGTTTCGTGTGAACTTCCCGTATTACCCTTGCCCCTAATATATACCTACCACCACTAAGCCACCTTGCAACCACCCAAGCCACCTTGCAACCACCCAAGCCACCACGCAACCACCATCTTGACCCCACCGCAACCACCCAAGCCACCACGCGCAACCACTCTAGCAAAAACAAAAAAAAAAAATTTGGGCGTGGCAGCCTTGGTTGGGGCGCCCAGCCAAGGCGCCACCACAATCAAAGTCCATAAAAAAAAAATTAAGGGTTGGGCGCCTTGGCTGGGCGAGCCAACCATGGCTCCCACGCCTGGCCCAGGCGCCACCACCATGGTGGCGGCGCCTGGGCCAGGCGTGGGAGCCATGGTTGGCTCGCCCAGCCAAGGCGCCCAACCCTTAAATTTTTTTTTTTTTTTTGTTGTCGTTCTAAAGTAAAATTAAAAAAAAAACAAAGTTTAAGGGTGGTGTTTGTTGATGTTAGGGTGGTGTTGGGTGGTGTTGGGTGGTAGGATGTCTTGGGTGGTGGTTGCCGGTGTTGGAAGGGTTGTGTTGGGTGGTTAGGGAGGGGGAGAATCAAAGGGCGTATTCGGAAGTTCACATGAAATGTGGACTTCGATTCCAATAAAAGCGGACTTCGAATAGCAATCCAGATTCAGAAAACCTTACACAATATAACCTTAATGATTTATTTTAACATAACTAGAGTTAAATTAAGGTTAAATTTGACTTTAAAAAAATATAAAAAAGAAAGAACAGCTTCAACCCACCACCACTGACACCCCTCACCACCGCCCTTCACCACTGTACCACTCCTCCCACCACCCTCACCACCGCATCACTCCCACCACCCATGCCCACCTCGCTACTCTCTCGCGACACCCAGCCACATCCACCCACCTCTTTCCCTCTCGTATACCACCACCGCAAAAAAAAACAAAAAAAAAACCAATTTGGTGTCCAAATCAAAATCAACACCCAATCGAACCCCCCAAGTCAAAACGCTACCCAATCGAACCCCCCAAGTCAAAACGCAACCCAATCGAACCCCATTTCGCAAGAACCAAAATCGAACAAAATTTTAGGGTTCTAAACTTTCGAACCAAAATCAAACGAAAATAAAAATTGATTTAGGGGTTTTGCAATTAAATTATAAACAAATCAAAGCCCTAAGTTAATTTTTGAATTGATTTAGGGGTTTTGAATTAATTTAAGATCTAAATTATTTTGATTTTAAAGGGGGTGGTGGGTTGGGCGGTGGGGTCTGGTGGTGGGTTGGGCGTTGGGGTGCTGTGGCGGTTTGGCGGTTGGGTGGTGGGTTCTGGTGGTGTAGCGGCGGTTCGGCGGTGGGGTGCGGTGGTGCGGTGAGAGGATAGGTTGTTTAGGGAGGAGTAAGGGTGGGGTGGGTTTTTGTTTTGTTTATTTATTATTTATTATTTTTTTTATTTTTTAAAAACTAAATGTAACCATACATGGTTAAGGTTAATCGTTATGGTTATATTGTGTAAGGTTTTCAAAATTGAGGGGTACAATAGAGAAACCGAAAAAAACAAGGGTATTTCATGGAAAATGAAAATTCACGTGGGTACCCTGTAGAAAATCCCTTGAATTTTTAAGGTACAAAACCGTTAGAGAAATTCTACATGGTGACCCTAAATTTTGTCGTAATCTATACGGTGACATACTGAACTTCTCTATTCTACGCTATGACACTAAGTTTTTATTTATTCTACGTAGTGGCATAATTAAGCCTTTAAGCTAGCCATTTAGACCCTAATCATGTTTTATTAACCATTTTAATTGTAATTACTAACCTACCCCCTACTCTAATCAAAATTTCAATTAAACTAATTCTTATTTCTTCAATTTCAATTAAATGAAATGTCGAGTGTTGCCTAACTCTTCATCTTCCTCCCTCCTCTGTACTTGTATTCCCTTTTCGTCTCAGTCTTTTCCTCCCTTCTGCCATTGTTTTCAATTTCGCTTGTTTTTTTCGTGTTCAATGCTTTACTGAATTGAAGTCGAATTCATCTTCATCTTTGTTTGCTGAATTGAAGTCGAACATCTTCCTCAAAACGAAGGTTAGTTTCCTCAAATTTTCGCAATTTGATGTTGTTGTTGTTGTTTATGCTTGTTTAATGTGTGTTTTTGCTTGTTATTGTTATTTTTCCTTTTCCTGTTAGTATGAGTTGTTGTTTAGGGTTTTATTTCTATTAATTTTCGTTGTTTTGGGGGTTCTATTTTTACTGTTTTGATCATCATATATTTAACAATTTAGTTTCTCTTCTTGAATCATGCAGAAATGAACGACATTGTGAGTTTGGGGAAAACGAACCTCGGCATATCAAAGCAGAAGAACTTTGCGTGGAAGAAGAAGAACTCACAGCATAGAAGAAGAATATTAAAGTTTGGGGGAAAATGATTTTAGTAGTAATTTAAATTTAATTAACTAGGGGTAGGTTAGTAATTACAATTAAAATGGTTAATAAAACATGATTAGGGTCTAAATGGCTAGCTTAAAGGCTTAATTATGTCAATGCGTAGAATAAATAAAAACTTAGTGTCATGGCGTAGAATAGAAAAGTTTAGTATGTCACTGTATAGATTACAACAAAACTTAAGGCCACCATGTAGAATTTCCCAAACCGTTATTACAATTCAAAAAAATTGAAATAAATAATCTCACCTTTTTGGTGGTCTTTTCACAATAATCCCACATTAGGTCTATTTTTTTCTTAAATCTTATTTTTATTTAAAATCTCATTCATTATTTGACCCACTTCTCATTTCAGAAACTGAAGCAAAATTAGTTAAAGTGACGAAGTATGTAGGACCAGGCTCTTATCCCTACTTTGAAGGGTTTGCTTTAGATCTCTAGAACTGGAATCGAGATGTGTTTGGTAATATTTTTAAACGAAAGCAGCTATTACTCCCTCTCATTGCTGGAGTTTAGAAAGCACTTTCCTCCCACCTTATACGGGACTTATTAAATTAGAAGCCAAACTTCGACGAGAGTTAGATGAGGTCCTTAAGCAGGAAGAAATTTATTACCAAAAGTCGCGCGTGGATTGGATTAAAGATGGAGATAGGAACACTACTTATTTTCATCTTAGCACTATTGTAGGTCGCAGGAAGAATAATGTCACTGCTTTGAAGGATTCTAATGGGGTATGGGTGCATGAGAAAGACCAAGTTCGCATGTTAATATGGAATTTTTTTCTATGACTTATTTACAGATTAAGTGTCTAATGTCTCTTCACCCGAACCTCCAACTAATACATGTCATGAGTTTTCCTCTGCCGATAGGATTGAAATAATCTCACACACCCTTTTACTGAAGGGGATATCGATGGTGTGTTCACAATCTTGGCTCACTTAAGGCTTTTAGGCCTGACGGCTACCAAGTTCTCTTTTATCAAAAGAATTGGTAATGGTAGCTAATAAAGTTTACGATACAACTCTCGCTACGCTCGAGGGACGAGCGCTCCTTGACTCTATTAATGAAACTTTTTTAGCACTCATACCTAAGGTCAATAAATCAGAGTTCCCCTCTCAATGTTGACCTATTGGGCTTTCTAATGTAATCTACAAGATTATTTCAAAAGCCATTGTGAATCGAATTAAGACAATTCTTCCTCATATTATTGCAAAATACTGATGTATTGTATTGATATATGGTTTTTCTCCCATTTCTCTTGCTATATTGAATGGTTTTTTGCCTTCTTAAGGCCCTCTTTGCTACTAATGTTGTTTGTTTAGTGTTTGAGTAAGTTTTAGGTTGCTTCCATTGATTTGGAGTGATTTCGGGACTTATTTTCAAGCACTACGGAGTTTCAGTAGAAGTGGCAAGGAGCTAGGAGTGGAGCGACACAAAGAAGTTGACACATGCTCACTTTTTTGATCATAAGTTATGTTTCGTTCGTCGGATTGGTGCGATTCTAGCTGCATTGAAAACTAGACTCCGAGAGCTTCGATTTGATAGGTCACATGCATGATTTAGACCACCGGAGCTCGAGATATGGCCTCTAGAAGACGGACGATTCAGCCTGCCTTAAGTGGATCCGATCCGATCGGATCGAGGCTCGATTTCTCATTTAAGTCGACTTTTATATTGGCTTTTAATGAAGGGCAGGATTGTAATTTAGCAAGCTTAGTTTAACTTAGGAAATTTCTGATGTTTAAGAGGATTCAAATCCTAATTCTTTTATTATCTTTTATTCTATCATTAATTTTGGAGAGAAAAAAACCCAATTACGTATTATTGTGAAGAACCCTAACTTTGACACTTTCAATAGAATTCATTCAATCATTCATCAATTGCAATCATTCTTTGGTAATTATTTCCTTCTTTAATTTGTTTTCTCATTGCTTATATGATTGACTTATAATTGGTTTGATTCAATTCATGGCTTGATTTTTAATCAAATTTCTATTAGATTGTTATTCATGTTAATCAATTTCGTAGGGCCCGACTTAATTGCTTAATCTGATTAGTCACAAGTCTCTAGATCTAGCGATTGAGACTTAGAACAAGATCAACATCAATAGGTAGAATGAGACTTTCCTAGGTCGAGAGATACGGTTAGGAGTAGTTCTATGGTTCAATTGATTCGAGAGAACTTTGATCCTGTTTGATTATGCCATGTTATGAATTGTTGATGCCAATTTACTGTTAATTACTGCTATAGTGAACCATAGCTCTAGATTCTTTAATTATATAGCTTAATCCCTTTTGATAATCGTTGTCATTAGTTTTAGTTGATCACAATCACAAATCAATTCATCTCTTGTTAGTTTAGATGCTTTTATTCAATTAGTCAGTAGTTGTTGTTTCCACGTGGATACGATCATGTTACCACTAGCTGCAGGTTAGTTCTAATAGGTATTTTTGATAGGTGTGCGACAAGCCTGTCAAATACTCAATCAGCTTTTGTTTCCAGTTGGCAAATCACAGACAATATTGTCATTGCCCAAGAAGTTTTTCATACTTGAATGGCTTGTTGCGTACCTTTCAAAATAACCTATTAAAACTAACTAATGTAGCTAGTGGTAACAGGGTCGAATCCATAAGAAAGCAACAATTAATTATTAATTAATTAAAAGCATCTAGATTAGTAAAAGGTCCTTTGATTTGTGATTATTCTAAGCTAGGACTAACAAGAGCGATTAATAAAAGAGATTAAACTATATGACTAAAGAAACTAAGACTATGGTTCACTATAGCAGTAATTAGCAACAAATTGGCATCAACAATTCATAACAAGGCACAATCAAAATAGGGTCAAAGTTCTCTCGAATCGAATGAACCATAGAACTACTCCTAACCGTATCTCTCGACCTAGGATAGTCTCGTTCTACCTATTGACGTAGATCTTGTGCTAAGTCTCAATCGCTAGATCTAGAGACTCGTGACTAATCAAATTAAGCAATTAAGTCGGGCCCTACGAAATTGATTAACATGAAGAACAATCTAATAGGAATTTGATTAATTGTCAAGTCAAGAATTGCATCAAACCAGAAACATACTAATCATATTGCTATAGATCCCCAATCGCCCTAGAAATTAAACTACTCAAGCATGATTGAATTAAAACTAACAATAGCGATTGGGGAAAATATGATTAAAAGTGTAAATAAATCAAAAGCAATAATAAAAGAGATTAAGAGAGGAATAATTACCAAAAGTGAGAAAGGAATTGATGAAAAAAATGAACTTTATTGAATTGCAAATTATATTGAAAACTATGAATTTAGGGTTCTTGAGAGAAAACTTGAATTAATTCTAAAAAAAATCTAATAATATGATCGAAAAGGTAGTCTACAAAATTAGGATTTCTCTCTTTAAATACTCTTGAATTTCCAAGATAGATGACTTGCTAAAAGTACAATTATATCCCACTGTCAAATCAAGTCTGAACCGATCGGGTTACATCAAACCGATCGGTTCAGATTAAATCGCGGCAGTTTCGCTGGGCTATCTTTCAAAGGTCATATCTCGAGCTCTAGTGGTCCAAATTAGACATATGACCTATCAAATCGAAGCTCTCGAAGTCTAGTTTCCAATGCAATTAGAATCACACCAATCTGACATACGAAACGTGACTTATAACCAAAAGAGTGAGTATATGTCAATATCGATGCTTCGCTACGATCATTCTTCGCGTAGCTCCACTCCTAGCTCCTCACTACTCCTCCTAAGGCTCCGTAGTGCTCGCAAATGAGTTAAAAATCACTCCAAATCAATGAAAGCAACCTAAAACTCATCCAAACACTAAACAAACACATTAGTAGCAAAGAGGGCCTTAAGAAGGCCAAAAACCATTCAAAATAGCAAGAGAATGGGGAGAAAAACCATATATCAATACAATACATCAATATTATGCGTAACAAGAGTGGTAAAAAGGGATTAATGGCGAAGTTTTTCAAAGCCAGTTTGATATTTTGATTAATTATTCTTGCTATTGTTTCTCTTATCAAATTTTGCCAAGCAAGATTCTGCTAGGCAAAGTGGGTTTGCTTAAATCCAAAATTTTCTTCTCATCTGCAACAAAAAAAAATTCTACTCATCAAATACTGATGTAGTTCTACGAAGCTAAGCACTATTTCCCAAACTTTTGGGATGGAGGCCACATAAGTTAGGAATATACTTAGGCATGCCAACAATTACAAATCGAGTTACTCAAAGTACTTTCAAGCACTTGTATGAAAAGTTTGATCGACGTCTTGGAGGATGGAAGTCCAAGTACCTACCCTTGGTTGGTCTTATTACTTTGGCCACATCGACTTTGTCAACTATGGCCTTTCACTCCATGCAAATGGCCAAAATTCCAAAGCTAGTGTGTGATGAATTAGATAAAAATACAAGGAGATTCAATTGGGGAGGATCCGATGAAGAACGTAAAGTGCAATTACTTTCTTGGGATACTTTGCAACTCCCTAAAGAGGCAGGGGGTATTGCTATTCGTTATGCTCGGAAAGTTAAAATGCGTTTTTTGTAACCATTTAGGTTGGCGTGTATTGACAAAACCTAATGCTTTATGGTCTCGTGTCTTCGGGGTAAGTATTGTAAGGGACGTTGTGACATAGATATGTTCTAACCTACGTCTAATAATATGTCAAATACATGGCGTGGTATCGTGGAGAATGCTAAAGTTATTAATGATGGAGCTCCAGTTGTAGTTGGTAATGGTTTGAAAACATTATTTTGGGATCATGTATGGGCTATTGAAGAATCATTAATTATTCATGTTATTTCTCCTGTACCGAAAGATATTAGTGCTGATATAGTTCAGGAAATGTGGGGACCAAGAGTTAGTTGGAAATGGGAATTATTTTCCCATTTTTTCTCTCAGGAAACTCTCAAACGTATAGCTCCTCATGAACTTGTTGAAGATTCTGAAGTAGGCGGTTCAATCTATTAGAAAGTTACCTCTTATGGTAAATTTTCAAGTCAAATACGCCCTTAAGTTGATCCGTAATGACAACCTAACGATTTCGAGCTGGATAATAAATGGAGTATATTTGGAAAATTAATTCCCATTTTAGTAGCGTGTTCGAGCGTTTCTCTGATCCGGATTCTCTTTCATGAACATTTGCTAAGCAATGTTGATGAGGGGTTTTGAGGTCCTATCAAATAACTCCAAAATATAGTATAGTGGGGGATATCGATCACGAGGAACAACGTATATTAGTTCAATAGTGAATTGAGGGTCGGAGTTATTTTTTTTGTGATTTCGATTAACAACTAATGCAGTATAAACTAGCTAAAAAGAGTAATTCGGATGCTTAAGAGATCTAGGGTTATATGATCCAGAACCTTGGATCAAATGGGGGAAATGACTAGTTAGGTCTAAGAAAAACAGGGGAGAAGGATACTCTTTAAATTACCCTCGTCGTCCCGCTAGAGAAGCCAATCAAGAAGACAGAGTGCTCTGAACCTCCTCGTCATCGTCGGTGTTACACTCAATTTAGGGGGGAAATGGGGGTTACCTTTTGTGGATTAATTTTGGGGGATTTGAGAGAGGAGAAAGAGTCAGATGATTAATTTAGGGGGGAAATGGGGGTTACCTTTAGTGGATTACCTATTTAACTGTTGGATGGTAATTTGGACCAAAAATGGAAGAGGTGACCCAAAGGTGGGATTAAAATGGGAATTTCGAATGGTTGAATTATTTTTGGAAGACCCACCAAAGATTAGTTTATTTTTGTTAATTTTTCCTTTTAAATTTGTGAATTTAAAATATTGTGAAAATATTCATTAATTTTGTTTTTGAATTTGGCATGATTGAATATTAGATTTAACAAGTTTATGTATAGATGTAATTGTTTCTTTTGCAATAATACTCAAGTACAAGGGTGAAATGGGCATTTCCGGGGACACCATTGCTCCCCTTTTATTTGTGTACTCCGTAATAGAGATAAATAAACACGAGGTGGGATGTTATTGGAGGAAAGTGATATGAAGAAGGGGATTTTGGAGGGAATGAATTTCGTGAGTTAGATTTTAGAAGTGACATTCTTGGGCATGTTAAAAAATTCTAGAATTTTCCATTCAAAAAAATAAAGAATAAAATAATTTTTTTCCACAGAATCCATAAATCTATATTAAAAGGAATACCTAACAAATCCTACACGCCACTTGTATCAGTCACATACTAATACGCCAAGTGTTGCCTCATGTACAAATTATAAACACCACATATATAAGTCATTTAATTATTTAAAAAATTTTGCACATAGGAAGAATCGAATACACAATGTCTTAGCAACTCACCCAACTATGTTCACATATTTTTAAGTATTTTTTTAAAAGGAAAAGGCTAAATGTAGTTTTAAGGGCTGATTATAAAAAGCTAAAAGTGGAAATAGTATGTAATAATTGATCATTTATTGCATCAATTAGTGTATTATTTTGTCTTGAATTTACAACTTATTTTCATTTTAAGTACGAAGCAATACATTTATATTTTATATGCAGACTTAAGGGCTGTATTTAACATAACCCTTTTTTAAATGTCTAAGTTTCATTTTTTCACATCTATCTCGATAATGTATCATGCCATAATATCATCTTAAAGTTTTTACAATTAGAATTACAAAATAGTTAGGAAAATATTACCAAATTTATGACAAACAATAACTTTATAATTGAAGATCGGGACATGGAAATTAGAAAACAACAACAAATATAACAACTTGTTTGTTTATGGGGAATTAACAAGGGACAAGGGTTTAAAAATCCCAYTACATATAACCCGAGCAAAAGTTTGACTTTTAAATAAAATACGAAATATCGTAAATAAAATCAAAACTTATTTTCTKAAAATGTGATTATTTCATAATAATTTTTTATTTGCGATAATAAATAGAATTATATATGTATATCAATTAATAAATGTTTAAAGTTTTATCCAAAGTGCAATTATTAACCTTAATTAAATATTTTCTTATAATTTTTTATGCAATAATAAATGTAAATCATAATAATAATCATAGTAATAAATATAATTAATAAAGTGGGGATGAGAGGGATATTTGGAAGGGAAAATATGAATGGGTGAAAATTGTTTTAGTATATGTTATTAGATATGTCCCATTATCCATTGTTTGTGTTTATGGGGAATTGACTTATCCCTTAGACCATCATCAATGCCATAAAATATCTCATCATCCCTCTCGCTCTATACTTTCTCACTCTTCTTTCACTGAAAAAAATATATCAAGATTCATCAACCTTCTTCCACCAATGAMAAAAAAA
>SNQN01007313.1:10974-27915 GCA_008642245.1 Bassia scoparia | reverse complement strand
TTTTTTTTCTTTCTTTGTATTGTCTAAACCACAGCTTGTCTTTGGTTTCAACTTTGTTTTGCTTTGCTTCGTGCCTCTTTGGCACTGTGGAGGGTAGGAAGATGTAGGTGTGAAAGAAATCGACTTCTTTTGTCTATGTTTGTATAAGAAGGCTTAAAGGGGGTTGCAAGGGATTTTTCTTTGATTWGTACTTGTSATAGGGTGTATGGAGGGAGAAGGAAATTTTTGTGGAGCTATGAAGGAAGGCCTCTCGAGCATGTCCAATTTATTCATTTTTTGTTTTTCATTTTTCCATTTTTTTGTTTATTGTGAGGTCATATGTTGATTAGCATTTCATCTTTGAAGTCGAAGCACATGAAAGGCTAAGAAAAAAGAAAAAGAACTTTTATTATTATGGAAGGCTAATGAGATGACAAGACTTTTATTCCTAATTGACATAGACTCGACYAAAGGAAAMKAAGAAGAAAATTAATGTCTAGGTGGAGGGACTCTTCGACTAAACCTATGCTTGAACTATATTGATTCTTGCTCATGTATGTCGCCTTCTTGTTGTGAACTGCGGGTGATACGGGTGATGACTTTTCTTCAGTTGCTTGGCTTCTTACCCACGGGAAGGATAGGAAGATGGTTGTCATCAATGATGTCTTGTATGCGATCCTTTAAAGTAATGCACTCTTCGGTAGAGTGACCATGGCCACAATGGTACTCACAATACTTGTTTTGTCCCACTTTGCGGACCTCTTGTCAATTGGTGGATCTGGAGTTGGACCCACTGGAGTGATTAAGCCTTGAGCGAAGAATAGCTCAAATGCTTGCTTATTGCTCATGCCCAAAGTAGTGTACTCGTATCTTTTTCGAAATCTCGATTGTCKCCTAGTTTCAGTCTTGATTGGTGAAGGGCCACCACTGGTCTTTTGTGCTAGTTCTTTGTTCGTTGCTTCTAATGAGTGCAKCTTAGATWTGAGGACCTCATGTTCATTAACCATATTGTAGAGAACCATGTTGACTAGGTTGAACTGCGAGGCAATTGTCTMCTTGAGTGAAGCAAGCCTTGTATGCATGGTGTTAATGGAGGGTCYCATTTTAATGTTATCGCGAGTGGTGCTGCTTTCTTCACCCATTTACGGGGGTGAGGAATCAGAGGACCTAGACTTGAGGTGCTGAACGTTCCTTTTGTGCAAAGGAATAGGAACTAGTAGATTGTGCRTTGCCGACCTTTGAAGTTGCTATGTAGATGACTTTATCCTGCATGAGAGTGTAATAGACTCAACCTTTTTAGAAACTTGTGCATGAATTGCTTCCTTGACTAGACTCAATGCAGGGCCTAATAYTGATCATTCCATGCCTATTGACTGACTRAAAAATGAAAATGCAAGAACGCCAAAATTCGTTTCTCGCCTTTATTTATTTTCAATTTTTTGACTTTTTTTGTTTTTRTTAAAGGCGAATCACGAGTTTTGGCGCTTGTTWACAATTGTGTGATGCAAAATGATGTAAAGCCTAAACGATTATAATTACAACCATTTTGATATTACGACACCTAAGGAATAACCACTTGCTATATGACACTGTTACACGACTCGTACATGACTCGTTGTTCTTTAATATGCAAAGCTAAGGTCCTTAGCTAAAAACACATAGAACGTTGTCACACTAGCATGATCAAATGAGTGCATTTCTGTGTACACTATCTCATCATGACCGTTGTTGTAATAAGGTGTGTTCAGGGAGAGAAACAAGCACTGTGAGTTGAAGGTTGGTATGGTACATTCTGCGAGAGATTCACGCACCGGAAAGGGCGCTTGTCATCTGGTGATTAGCCATACATGTGTCGGCTTTCGTAGATGCTATTCGTGCTTGGGAGCACGTGGCTTTCATACGTGTCTAGTGAGTTAAGTGTATCTTACTAAAGTGCTCTCGAGTGGTTGTCTCTGAAGAATCGCACGGCCGATTTGACAGTTACTTTACATTCATTTTTTATTCCATCGTTTTGAGATGATGATCTCTTAATGCAAGTGTGTATGCAGGTTGTCTAGTTGATTATGCGGTGACTATATCACCTGCGGAATCTCCTGCTGATGCCACACTAGCTTATAAAAATCCACATACTGATTCGTCGAGCAAGTACTTACCCTGACACAAACCATCGCTACCGAGGAATTCCTTTTCCATTGCCCCCACATTTGAACTCTTAGAGAGTTGGCTAGATGGGGAGTGGCATTACTGACTTGGGACGAGATGTTGACAATTCACTAGATGCCCATTATCTAGGCTACACGGCATGCGGTCAAAGAAATTTACTATAGGTTTCTTCGCATCGACTGCGTAACCTGAAGGACACAGATTCGATCGCCAGAAACTCGGCGCATTGTATCGAAAAGCGGAACCGCACAGACGCTGAGAGCTAGCTGTCATTATATCTGAGAACGCCAGAGTGCCTCAACATATCGCTAATCTGGCGAAACATTAATCACTTCGTTTTGGAGTACGCAAGGGTGTTAATAGGTCATGCCCTGCTCGGATAATCGGGTTGAGAAAACGTACAGGTGTGCATGAGACGTAGTGAACATCAAGCACGATCTGGTTCGGACAGATAGTTATGTGCCATGAACCAAGATATAGCGGTAGAGTGTAGCACCATGGAGGTGTTATTGATGAAAATGTTGGTGAAGTCGAAGCTGCTCAGCCGACACGTAACACACACTTGTAGCAGACATTACTAAGTATCGGGCTATAATTTTACAGCCGTGTTGCGCGAACCAAAACCAACGGCCTCAGGCAGAAGCCTACTGCAAACATGGTGATTTTGCGGGGCCCGTGAAAACACACTACAATGCTGAGCATAAGTGAGCTAGTCACACTAGGACTCTATATGGCTGTGTTCTATCGAGCGTCGGAGTCCTATGCAGCGTCAATTCCTAGGTTACATTGGTCACGTAAACGATGAATCGAAGCATGTCCAGTTCAAGCGAGCTAATAATATCAGATCACCAGCCCAACCTGAAGGAAGTACAGAAGCTAATCAGGTAGAGTCGCCGCGTAAATTAATCGGTTTCAACAATCACGAGGTCATCAGATAAATGTCAATTGTCTCTACAACTGGTATCGTATCTGTCTGGTCGACAGAACAACAAACGAAGGAGTCCACTGAGGCCACAACGCCATTCTTTCCTTGGGTATGGGAGTGAAGTAGTGTATACCCGGGAAAAAACTGTAGAGAGGTTTGGTCACATAGATCTCCGTGTTCGCACATGAAAAATGTACTTGTCTATGGATCTCTACTTTGGCGGCTATGAATTAAGAAGACATCGATTAGTTAATGTGAAGACTGCTATCGGACTTGTTGCCTCGACTATGACTGGACGTGGAAAGCTCGGCCCTTCAACCTCCAGTCCATGGTGAGTGGCCTAGCATAGTGCATAGAGATTACTGAGAATACTCCTAGCTTGTCAGCAATCAGAACAGATGCACGACCGTAGGCATGAAGACCGAGATTGCTCCAACCGGCGCTCAAGACACAGATTTCCATAGCCAAGCAGGCTGTTTGGAAGTGTATGGCAGCAAGGATTGCAAACAGTGATGTGCAAGAAGACTATGTACAGAGATAGAGATGTGCACAGCAGGTTGACAACCACCATACACCTTGGAGAAGTCAACAGGTTCGACCGATATTCAGACGCCAGGATAAGCTGAGGTCATTCTGGCCCGGTTCAGGCGTACCTGGCGACCTCAGGCTTGGGCAGATTCTGAGGAGTACCAGTATCAAGGTTACAAGCGGCCCAGTGCTATGACCAAGAGGGTCAGCGGCCACTAGTATCCTCAAGACACTCGGAGCAAATGCCACGCACACTATCAATGACACTACACACTGGTAGCACGGCACGTTTTCTAACGATTTATAGATGGGCAACATGAGCCCTTATAAGTACGTTTTCGCAGTAGCGTACTACTCACACTCGTAATGCTTTACGATAAGCGTTCTAAACACTAGTTACGACGTGATAGGTGTGACGGTAATTTGTAAGTGTAAAACTTAGAACAGAACACACGTGAGTCAAACGACATGAACAATATGATGACAATACAAAGTAACATGCCAAAAACGCTGTAGGCAGTAGAAGCAGTATATCCAATGAGGTCTATGTTATTGGCTTACTGATACAGAAGATACTGTTTCACCAAAGAGCTAAGTTCAAAAAGAACACACTAACCCCCACCTGGCTAGTGGTAAATCATTAAAAGTTATAATTTCATTCAAAAGACACATCGGCCGCCTGGCATAGACTTTAACTACAATATGGTAAACACCATAGTCCTACACAGCGACATACTAATATGGATACGGACTTATAATCTACGGGATCCGCAACCAGTTCTAAGAGGACATAGCTAGAGTGCGAGTCTGTAATCTCTGCAATGATCGATCTCAAATAGATTATCCGCTGTGAAAGTCTTCAGCTAGAAGATAATTAAGGGCATACGACGGTGTGGCTCTCTTCTCTCTTGGCTAGTCGCCCATTTTCAAAGGGCGATCATAAAAAATGATCTTCCTCTATTTTCAATTGTGGCACTCCTGGTCAGTGGTCTATCGCCAGGAGCATCCGTCTAAGTCGGTGTATTATTACTTGAAAACCTTATTAGACACGTCATAATCTCGACGTCGTCCGAGATGTTTCCGTCAGCACTTGGCTCCCATATGCTTCCAATTTGGCTTGCTATAACTATGTCGGACTTTAAGCTGTCCATATGATCAATTCCTGATCATGAGTGGAATATTAGTTATGCCGCTTGCACTTTAAGATGGCGATGCATCATTTTAGGTCTGATATCGATGAGCATTATGTATTTGGGTAGTCTCATCGCCGCGTCAAGAACAGCAGTCGGCTCATGGTTAAGACTATGAGTCCACTTCTTTAGAGACAATGCTATATGTGTTAGTAGCTCTCGCAAGCGGTTGCACTGCACATTAGACTAGTCAAGAGTAGAAGAAATTCTTCAACGTGTTGCAAAGTCCTCAATTGAATCACAGAGACGATATACTGCACTTGGTTAAAACTCTGTCAATTATCAGTTGACTGTCACACAGATTTCATTGTGCTGTGATTTTAGTTCCGCCTAGTACCTTATCCTCCATCACCTTCACATCATACTCAGGGGTGTTTAAACCTAGTAACATATATATGGCCTGTGCTATATCTAAGGCATACTAATGTGGCTGTGAGACCTATAGTCTCATAACTCGTTAGAACTAGATCATTGCAGTAGTCTCTTCAGTGCCACGGACGAGCGAAATTTCAAAGTGAATTATCACCTTCACAATTTCGTCGAATCGTTTAGTCGAGAATCAAGTAGACGGACAAATATATGTACTAAGAGGAAAATACGCCAGTAGTTGTAAAGTGCGTGCAATGTCAAATCAAAGGTCAGAGAGTGGCAACTAGGCTGTGATGTGTGGCACAAGGAATATTCGCAGAATTGTCCCATAAATACTTAGCAGTTTCGGCCGAGAATAAGAGGTGTGATACATCACATTGGGCTGTTTTTGAGATGACGGTACGGATATTGATGTTTGCGTGAGCATTCTTCGGATCTGAATTACTCTGGCTTTTGCCATAGTGTGAGTATGCTTGGAATGACCCAGAAAGGTGGCTTGACGCCAGGAGGCGGACAACTTAGTGTGCAATTTGGTGATTATGCTCTCTAATTCGATGCTCGAGACCTGCGCAACGCCAATTGACGGTTAAAAGTCAATTGCATGCATGGAGAATCCAATGTGCTGAGTTCTGTATGAAGATCGCTTTAGAGGCGTTCGCTCACTAACCTTCAGATGCCAAGGAGGTCGTCGTGCTAATTGAGAGACTGATGATGCTTTCCCCAGACTCGAAAGCTAAGAGACGTCCTAGATTGGTGGCTCTGTGATCGCAAGCACGAGGACGTTCATAGAATCTTCTGAGAGTCATTAGCTCGCTAGCCTTGCTGAGTCCATGTTAGGAAACGGCCGACAGAAAGTCGCGAGGCATTCACCGTCTTCTTTTGTTGGCACTGAGCGAAGTCGCTCACAGACTTGCAACTCTTCGTAGTAAGTAGATGAGATGCTTACACCTCTGGTTCGTTGGCAAGCACATCGACATTTCACGAGCAGGCTTGTCAGATTGTCTTTGCTGCTATGTTGCCGTCACGTCGCTGAGGCGCTCTTTTGTTGGAGCTTCTCTGCCCTTGACTCGACATTGTGTGCTTATGGCCTTCTCGACTACATGAGAGCAGAGAATCAAGAGTCGTCTCTGAGAAGCTCTAGCGCTTTGCAATGTAGATGAGTCGATGCTATCATTTGTCCAGACGTGGGCATGACATCTAAGTGCTCGGCGGCGAGTCAGAGACAGACTTGAGTACTGAGGATCGAGTACGGGAATCCACTTAGATAGAAGCGATATCAAGAAAGAGACGCTGCTCATCAACGTCCTCTTGTGACTAAGGGTCTGACTGAAGTATTGTTCAGGCAGATGGTGACCATCTCAGGGCCAGGTGCTTAAGTGAATTAAGGTTCATAGAAGACGTCAGGGATGGCACAGCGTGCAGACATGCAGGTCAAGGGCGTTCTGATGTACTAAGGTATGTTCCACGACTAGCTGTAGGCGATCTGAGCACTACAAGAGTGTACATACATTCATCCTTTACACGTTACTTACGATCTCGATGTGACACAGCTTCGCTGGTAGGCCTTAACCATGACCCAGTCATTCGTTTTGCTTTGAGTGTCAATTGTTGGGCTCGACCTCGGGAACCGCAGAGGCGAAGCGTTTCATGGAAAGATCTTATGCAGGTGCAGTCCAAGTCGATGTTAGATGCAGCAGTCTCAGAGTCTTGTGACCCTGCTAGTTTCCTAAAAGTCGTGTGTCGCAATTGCTGCGCCCTAAGCTCCTGGGAAAGAATACACCTTTCATTCTGCTGCAAAACGAAGTGACCATGAAAGCTTCTGTGTGGATTAGAGCAGCACCAATCAGAAGAGCTCACCGCAAACACATGAGATTGCTCCAAAGATCTGTGTGTGGAGAGGGCAGCTGTTTAATTAGTGTATGTTGACTGATGTGAGGTTCAGATTGAAGGTCGTGGGGTGTGAGGCTGTAAGTGCAGACATCTCAGGCGAAACGCTGATAGTAGTATTATAAGACATAGATAGATAATCAGCTCTATCGACTTGCATAATGAGATGTTCTCTATTTTGTCGCACCTCTATGGCAGAAATGAGAGGTAGAAGATTGTGCTGCTTTTCCTCTTGATGACCCTCGGCATCACGCCTCTCAGCGAACTGTACATGCGTGAGAGTGACCTGTATCTGATAGGCGACTCTTCTGTTGCTTTAGAATCATGGTCTCTTGTTGTTCGAGATTCTTCTGTTGGGGAGTTTCTCTAGGTTTCTATGTTGAATTTCTGTCGTTTGATAGGTACTCATGTGCTAACATCGTCCACAGCTTCAGTGTTCTCGCGTTTCCTCCTAACTTTGTCTTGGCATTGAGTCGTGCCTCGTTGGTCGACTTCCTCTGGACCTGCAGGCTGCGTGGGTAGGACGACGTACATGTAGGAGTGTTGGCCTGTAAGCAGGATCAAGAGGTGGACTTCCTTTCTGTCGTACCCCATGTTGTATAAGGAAGGCTTAATATGTGGGGTTGCAAAGGGATTCGTTATCGCCTTTGATTAGTCACATAGGGTGACTACTGGGTGTAGCCAGCGAGGGTATGGGACGTGGCAGATAGGATGGGGAGATGCTTGCCGTCTAGCTGGAGACTATGAAGGAAGGCCTCTCGAGAATAGAATCAGGCATCTGTAGATACGAGTGGTTTCTGTGTTTTTTCATTCCTGAGATTACTCATATCTTCTTTTGGTTCGTCATCGTGAGAGGTCATCGTTTTCTCATGACCGCACGCCTATGCCATCTTTTCTGAGCAAGCGGACGGAGTCACATGACATTTAGGTCGGAATATATTTACTATGTCAAGAATGAGAGGCAACTTGTAAGTGAGTCGAAGTGTATGTATTATAAGGAACAGAAGGTGAATGGAGATAGAACAGACTTAGATTACACATGTCTAATAAGTGAGCAATAGACGAACTTACGGAGACGGCGGTGGCAGACGAGGAACGTGTTGGAAGCACGATGTGATAGTAAAGATCAACTCCAATGCATCTAGTGGATTCCTCCAGCATGAAGCGAGGGTGAGAGTCTTCTCTCGACTATGACTGATTGCGTTCAGTTTCAGAACTATATCATGATTCTTGTGGTAAACTCATGGAGATGGTCATAGTCTGCTGTTACTAATGGGTGTGTGGTGAAACTAGAGCGAGATGATGGAGCTACGCGGATGTATAGAGCTTAATGTCGCTCAAGAGTGTCTGTACTAAATGGGGAACTTACAAGTATAACGACTCATACCCACTATTGTAATTATGGGAAGGATACGCGCGTAAGATGGTTTGCTGCTAGACGAATGAGGCTCTGTCATGATAGATGACAGATCCTATGTAAAGTAACATCCCTAAGAGGGACATGCTCTTCGGTAGTTATTCACAGAACGCGACGCTTGTGTCAGATGGCACACATGGTCCTAACTCCAACACGCGACGTATCGCTGTGGTGTGCCATACCCAAACTCCATTAAGACGGACCTCTTGTCACATTGGTGGGAGCCGCTCGAAGGATTGGGTACCCTCTTGATGTTTTGCCACATAGCGAACGGTCCATGATTAGCCTTCGAACACGAGGCCTCTTGGGTGGACATAGATATGAGCGCGTACAACAATTGCATGCTTAGTGCTCTCTATAGAGGAAAGTTGGCAGCGTTCAGTCTAACTCGGAGTTAGTGCTTATCCCTGGCTACTGTATTTTCCATGCTCATTCGAAATCCTGCGCATTGTGTTCCATAGTATTCCAGTACTTTGAATATGGATGAAGGAAGATCTCTACCTCACTCTAACCCTTTTGTTGGGTTGGTATTAACATGGTGGTGTCTATGTTCTTGAAATGTGATCTTATCGCGTATACCTGCTTGTGTCCATGGAGTGCAAACTGCTCAAGCCACTATTGTGACGCGCACGTAACTCTTTTTGTGCATGTTCGCTATCCAAAGAAAAACGTCAACGCCGTTGTACGCCACAGTGGTGAGAGAGAACCAATGGTGGGACTTGGCGTTGAACCTCCTAAGCAGTAGGCAAATTCGGTCTGCTCAATGAGGTGAGGACAAGACACTAGTAGATGAATTGTCGGGATTAGTGATAGTCTATATGGAGGGTCGCGCACAGTTTATCAATAAGTTAACTCAAGGTTAATTCTATATGCATTTGAGAAGACTCTACGATGGAAAGAGGTAGTGTGCTAAAGCTGTGATCTATCTACACTCTCATATATATACTCGGAGGGTAGATGGAAGTCAGAAGAGAATAGCTTATAGACTTGAGGGTGCGCAATACCGATAAGGGCACGTTATGCGCGCGTTTGTTACTTTTGTGCATAGTTGAATATTGAGTTATCACCGGGACGATTTGAATGAGTGGGTTAATGACTCGTTGAGCGCTAGTATGGAAGTTGCTATGGTGAGAGTAACTGGAATCAGTCTTTATCTCTCTCGCATGAGACGTTGATACTAGTTATAGACCTCAACTTTTTAGAAAACTTGACTGTGCACAAGTTTCTGAATATGCGCTGACACTTAAGGACTTATGAACAGACCATAGTGCAGCCCCGGACTCATGAGTGAGCGTTAGTAAGTGGATGTCCATGCTATTTGTATCATCTCCGTGGGATATTCGTCAGGTCTCGGGTCCGTCTACGTTACTTGCACCATCCCTGATTAGAAATTAATTATAATAAGTCATGCAAGTTTTTTTTTTCAGATCATCTCTCGGCTTACCATGAGGCGAGATAGTCCACTGAAATATCTACTGCAAGCCCACTAACGGGTTCTCTATTGCTTATCTCTCTTCTCTCCCTGCAAAAACGACCCAGCAGATAAGGCTCCTATCCCAGCCTTGTGGTGTTTAATGGTCCCCTAGACTCAGGGGGCTTTAAAACTGCGGGTCCCCCCTGGCGGATTGACGTTTTTATGTCTCTATCTACGGGTTTTTTTTCCTTCCTACGACCCTTAACAGTTTGGGTCCCTTTAAATTAGCTTAAGGGAAACTACTAATCTCATCTAGCCGCTCAATTTCTCCCTATTATGAAAGGAAGTCCCATAATCTAGTGACCAAGTCAATTTAACTGGACTAGTATCTAAAAGTTTTGTTGTATTAATCGATTTGTCCAATAAAGGAGAAAAGGGCAAGGAATCGTACCCTTACGGAATAGAAATACATTTTTCTCCGATCTGCCGGGGGTCGTATTGAATGCAGAAGAAGTGGTGCCCGTAAAATCGGGGGCGCGGTAATTTGGATTTTTTCCTTCGCCTCCTAGCCAACACTTTGGGTGAATTTTTTTTGAAAAGGAAATGGAGTCACAAATTCGAAGTTTTTTGCAAAAAAGTCTTTTTTTGAAAAATTTTTTTTGTTAGGTAATTTAGGGAAGTTTTTTTCTCTCCTCTAGAATTTCTGTTTCATGTTTGGAAGGGCAATAAGGTTGGAATTGAATGATGGACAAAGGTAGGAGGAGGCAATAAATGGACACAAAAATATATGGGAACTCCCCAAAGCTATTGTGGGGCCCGTTCTTACTGTTACAAAACACGGATAATTTCCCAGGCCCATAAAAGGTAGTTATTTCTTATAAGCGCAAAGGCCTAAAATAACAGATTAGGTAATTATGTACGTATAAATTGAACGGTATACACTTACATGACAACAAACGCGTTTTGTTTGTTTTGTTACTTTGGGTATAGCCATTTTTTTTCTAAGGCTGTTAAATGCGAAAATGGTCTTTCCCGAAGACCTCCCTGGGCAAATTACGAAGTTTTTTAGGATCCTGTGAATTCCCTAAGTTTACGGAGTGTGATCGCCCCACCAATAACAAGAATTTTTTTTATTTTGCGCCCATGAAACTATGGTTGAATAAGGCATGCAGTTTTTTTCCAGAAGGGAAAGTCCTCCTTTCAATTAACTTTGTAATTCCTTCTGGATTCGCCCCCTTTGGAAGGGGACCCCGGGAGTTTCAATTTTTCTTTTTTTTGTCACCTTAAAATCGCCCCTACACGGAGCCTGGAAAATGGCCCCTGGGGCCCTTTTGGATATTGTAGTTTTTCTCGGATCGCCCATCGAAGGGGGGAAATCCGGAAGTCAATTTTTCTCTCCTTTTTGTTTGAATCAGCCCTTAGGCCCTGGAATGCCCCCCCTTGGGCCTTGAGATTTTTTATTGTTTTAATTCTTCCGGGATCGCCGCATTTGAGGGGGTATCCTGTTGAAGTTGTATTTTTTCTCTTAATGCGCTTCACTGGTGCACAATTGAGTCAAGCACCAGGGGACTTTAAAATGTTTGCAGGATTCCCCCGTCTCCGGATCGCCCCATTGGAAAGTGGGAATCCCCCGACGGTTTTTTTTATTTTTTTTTTCCTAATTTGCCCCTGGGCATTGATAGGGCCGCTCACTGGGCTTTTTAAAATGTTTTGCAAGGTTCTTTCAGGATCGCCCCCAAATTTTGAGAAGGGGAAATCCGTAGTTTATATCAGATTATGTTTCCTTACACATTTTTCGCCTTTGGCATTGAATAGCACCCCGGGTCAGGGCCTTAAAATAATATAGCAATTTCTCAGGATGCGTCCCATTTGTCGAAGACGGGAACTTTCACGAGGTTATTTATCTTTCCCCCCTGATCCCGCACTCCCTGGCGGCCCTATTGTGATTATAAGCCCCGGGGCCTTTAAAAATGTTCATGCAATCATCACTGGGAATAACGGCGCCACACACTAGTCTGAAGAGGGGATTCCGCGCCGAAGTTAATTTTTTTTTCCCCCACCTTTAAATCCCCTGGGCCCCCCAATTGTGATAGCCCCATAGGGGCTTAAAAAGTCGTTTGGCAGTATTCGGCCTCGATCGCCGCCATTTTGAAAGGGGAATTCCGAGGTTTTAACTTCTGTTTTTTTCCTAATCGCTCTTGGGGCCCCATTGAAGCGCTTTTTTCACACAGGGGGCCCTTAGAAAAAAGAGTACTATAGCAAATTCTGGATCGCCCCATTGAAGGGGATCCCGAGTTTTTATTCCTCCCTTCCTTCCTGATCGCCCTGGGCAAAATTGATAGCCCAGGGCCTTTAAAATGTTGCAATTCTTTCTTGCGGATCGCCCCAATTGAAAAAGGGGGATCCGGAGGTTTATTCTTTTTCCGGGCTCTAATCGGTCCGTCCTGAGCTCTAGAAAGCCCCAAGGGATTTACAAACTTTGCAATTCTCGGAATCGGCCCCCCATAGAAGGGGATCCCCGAAGTTTATTTCCCTCCCAATTCGCCCTGGGGGTTTTTTGGGAAAACGCCAGGGCCCCCCCCTTAATAACACTGCAAATTTCCCTCGGATCCGCCCCATTTGAAGGGGATTCCGAGTTAGTTTTGTTTGTTCCCGGCCAATCGCCTTCCTACGGCCTTTATTGAACGCCCGGTGGCTTTAGGTAAATGGCCAATTCTCAGGGATTCGGCCCCATTGGAAAGGGGGATCACGAGTTTTTTGGTTTTATTTTTTGATTCTTTCGGTTTAAATCGCCCCCTATGGCCCCCCCTTTAAACGCCAGGGGGCTTAGATGCCTACAAAATTCCCTCGGAATTGCCATCCCCATGAAAGGGGGAGATCCGAGATTTTTCATCGTCCCTGGGGTTCGCCACGTTTTGGGCCCTTGAAAACAGCCTTAAGCCCCACTTTTTTATACATTAAAAGGAATTTCAACCTGTAAATTTTTACACCTAATCTATCTGGAAGTTTTTTTTAAGGGGAGGCTAAAAATCCTAAAGGGGTAGGTTTTATTGGGTATTTATTAACTTCGGACAGATCAGGAAAATATTTAAGGGATGATCCAGACGATTTTATTCCCGCTCGCGATACTTTAAGTTTTGCCGCAAAAAGAGCCTTTTTTTTTTACTTAGAAGAATCAAGCGGTTCGGAGGGGCCCTAGTAATTGGTCTTTACACAGCCCCACCTATGCATTGGGCCCCGCCTGGCCCCATTAACCATTTATTAAAGTTATGCCCATTTAAAAATTGACTTGGTTTTGACCAGGTTCAAAAACAAGGCAACAAGCCTTTTTCCCTTTTAAAGAAGCCCCCTTTTTCCTAACAGAATTTTCAGTTAGGAAGTCTTTCCTTAGATTGGTTTTGACGGGTGGGGGCACAGATAGAATTAAAAACCGCGTTTTTTTGCCCTTCACCCTATTTTTGTTTCCCTAATAAATCCGGGGAAAGCTTGGTGAATCAAATTTACGGGGGGGATCGTATACTGACTTTACTCATTCTGAAACCTTTTTACATAGTCAAAAATGAAGGTACTTTGTCTTGCCCTTTCCCTTTCTAATTCTCAAGATTGCCCTTCCTTTTGTCCACTCTTTTCCTCCTCTCCCCTTTCTTTTTTGCCTGCACACTTTAAGCAATCCTGGAGGTGGGTCCCAAGGGAACCAACCCACTGGGCCCCTCCCCTGACTGCTTTTTTTCTCCTTCTCCTCCTCAGGAATCCCTGAACGCAGAATTCGCCGGCGGGTAAAAATTTTCCCCCGACGGACCTTTCTGACGGCCAATTTTTCAAAGATTCAGTCCGCAGTGATTTTAAGAATTCACGCCTATCTTTTTTTTTTTTTTTTTATTTTTTTTTGATTTCCGTACTTGGAACACTTAAGTTTTTCCTTTTCCTTTTGAGAGTTGAGCTAACTAAGAGTTTTTTTTGCTCCGAGTGAGTCCTTCGGAGGACTAGGTTTAAATGGTTTTTTTTTGAGATTAGATATAAAGAAATTTTTTTAACTAGGAAATGGTAGTTGAACCCTTTCAAAACTTTTCAAACGATGATTTATTTTTTTAACTTTGTCGAAATTGGCAGTGAAGTACTCATTTACATTGTAAGATTTTTGTTAGTGGGCGAAAAAAAAAAACATAATGTTTAAGTCCTAATGGAAGGCGGTAAAGATGACCTTTTAAAGGGGGTGTTTTATTACTTTTGGAATGGTAAGCTTTTTTAAGGTAAACGTTTAGTTTTTTTTTTTTTTTTTTTTTTTTTTTTTTTTTTTTTTTGATTTTGAGACGGATGAACCGCTTTTAGCATTTTTTTTACTAGATTAAAAAAATTACTTTGGTTAAAATTTTTATTATCTGTTCGGTATCATGAGGTTTTGGAGGTAATGGTTTTTGAGTATCGTTTATAAGCGGCATGTAAAATGTTTTTATTTTTTTAAAACATAGTAAGACCTAGGCTTACAGATTGGTTAAGGTTTTATAACCTAGTGTTTAAGGCTAGGGTTTATGAGTAGATAATAAAAGGCTACTTAAATGATTATATACTGCCTAGCCTCCCAGACTTTTATCGCATTATAATAATACTTATCAATGCGAAGATCGTACTGTTAACTCCCCCCGTCGTTGAATTCCCTACTCCCCATATTGACAAATTTAGTTTTAGACTGTCTACCCCCCCGTTATAAAGTAATATTTTTCGGTTTGTTCAAATTGTAGACACACTTATATGAAGGCGTGATGCCTAGAAAACGGAAACTCAGTGCCAACTGGACCTAAGTTCATGTAATGTAAGATGCAACACATGCTGTCTTAAGACGCTGAATTCGCATGCATTTCGGGAGTCTTGTCCACACATTCACTAAAGATAATAGCTTTAGTGAATTCCTCAGTGGAAATCGCCAAATCAGGACGTCGGGGCGTCACCAGGCGGACTGGGTTTCGGTCCCTCTTGCGCCGGGGGGTACAATTAGTTGATGGATCGGATTTTGCTAGAATGGAATTCTTGTTTTGCATAGTGTGAGTATGCCTGGAGTTTGTGTGTTTATACTCGAAACGAGTAGAGAATGTCGTTTTAAGCCTTGCCCATAATTGCAAAAAAGCAAGGCGAAGGAACTGTCCATGTCTAGGAGTGCACCAAAGGTTTGAATTAGGGATAAGGGTAAGGGGTTGAAAGTAGTGCATAGCACCGCCCCCCCCCCCTCCGTTATTAAGGGTTCCTAAAAGGCCAATTTTGTCCACAATTAGTCTATTAGGCTGAGACATGCAATTTAACCGGTCTTTGTTTTAACATACTAATTGGTGTGATTTGCAAGCATGCAACATTCAATCAAGAATTAAAAGTTTGTGGGCCTAAGATTGATTTTAATTTTCATAGTGGAATAGTTTGTTAATCAATATTACATAACCAATTACCAAAGTCCAATTTCTAACAAGCATGCAAAAGGGAGTAAAGAAATTGAGACATTGGCCTCATACTAACTTCAACACGGTGCTAATGATTGAGTAACGATGCTAGGGACCCTTGCGAACCTCCGGTACGAACATGCAACCAAATCGAAAGGTCCAAATGAACGCAAGAATCCCAAAATCGAACATGGAAATCTAAATAAATGCCACAGATCCTCAAATGAGTACATTGAATGGATGTGTGTAGTTTTGAATGATCTTTGAATGCTAGTTGAATTTTGAGAGAGTTTTAGAGAGAGAGAGAGGAGAGAGAGAGAGAGAGGGTGGAGAGAAAATGGCAAAGCACAATGGTATGTGAGGTGCAATGTAGTGTGTGAATTGTCCAAATGAAGGTGGGTTCTTGTATTTAATATGGCAAAGGGTCGAAATCCGAAATAACTGCGAGATAAAATCAATATAAAATATATGCATGGATTTTAAATGATTGGCAATTGATTTTATTTGCGATTTTTTCGGGATATTTGGCTGATTTCGCCTTGCCTGCGCATAGTGGAGATTCGTAATGAAATAAAATCGAGATATTCATATAACTATATGTAATTATTTCTATGATTGCCACTAATTTAAATTTGCAATTTCGTGATATTTGGCTGATCGCCTTGCCTCAACAGTGAGATCGTAATGAAATAAAATCTAAAGATAAAATCATCATGAACATATCTATGTGATTTTATATAATTGCAACTGATTTTTATTGCGATTTTGATTCGTTTTGCCTTGTTTTGAAGAATTGCGTATAATATAAAATTGAAAATTAAAATATCAACTCATTTTATTTGATTGGCACTATTTAACCACAAATCACCTGATTGATTTGGGGAGGATATTCGTATGGGCCCACGCTTCGGATGCGGCCTCGAATCTCGAAATGAGTCGTTTTGCTCAAGTGCACATTTTTGCTTCGGAATTCTATACACTAATTCCCACAACTCCAAAAAGATGGAAAAATATGCATAAAAATTTCTTCTAAACATGGTGTGTTGTTTAAAATTTCATGAATTTTGGAATTGTTTTATAATTTAATTAATTATCGCAAATTATTAAATTGTTGGAAAATTCTGAAAACTGCTGAAAATGCTTTGAAAAATTTAGAAATTTCCGAAAAATCTAGAAAATGTTTTATAAGCTAAAATATTTTGAAATTAAATATACTATTTCAGGGTGGCTTTTTGTGTAGAAGCGTCCCGTGTAGTGAAAACTTGCCTTTTTAGGGTCTGTTAGGGCCCTAGCTCACTCTCAATTCAGCTTCTGTGTTGCAAGGGGTGTCCTTATCAGCGGTCGTATGGGGGCTAGGGACAAAATGTAGGTATCTACACCTAAAAACCCTGAAAACAAGGTAAACTTTAAGAAACCTGAGATGCAAAACCAAAAAACAAATTGAAAGCCAAGCGAACCTATACCCTGAATTTGGTATTCGAGCCCCTGGTTGACAAAGTAACCTCCACATCCTTTCTCTCAACCTGGTGGCAGTTGCCTGGATCAATAGCTGACCATAATTCCGATCTCCAACACGATTCTCCACACCCATTAGAAGCAAGAAGCTGCTAGAGAAGTGATATGTTTGACTTCCCCCAGCATCG
>SNQN01007312.1:15598-32002 GCA_008642245.1 Bassia scoparia | reverse complement strand
AGTTGTGTATTTTACATACATTAAGTTTTGGCTAACCTTTCAACAAATCATGCTCCAAGGAAATAAGGGAAAAATTTCAAAGATTTAGGGCAATCAATATATATTCATTGACTTAACACCCTTCGTGGGTCTTAAGTCAATCAATGTCTGCCACACTCATTTAATCTWGGACATTTTGCCATAATAGTCAAGTTATGTTTTGGSGATTCGTTGCTTACAAAAATTTGGGGCAATACATATGGCCATGTTATTAAATTTACAAGGATTATTTGAGATCTTGAAGATTTTGAAATTTTTAGCAACGATGAATCGTTACCTGTCAAGCTAAGGAATCGACAAATTAGCAGTTGTGTCAGCAAAAGCCTTATAGGCTTAATAGAAAATTAAAYTCAGCCAAAGTGATTCGTCTGTCTTATGACAAGACGAAAACATCACATGGCCAAAATTATAAAAGGATGGAAATATTCAAGTTACAACTCTGGATAATCAACGAAAAACAAAGGAGAAATAAATTATCAACCATCGAGTCCTTGCCCTCGTCCTTTTGATCCATCGACTGCTCAGCATCGTCTATAATCTGTTGAGCGTCGCACTCTTCGTTGGCTGAAGAACCCGAGGTTGAACCTTCGGCCTCGGAGGAGCTTGAGGATTCGACCTCTAAGGTGTTTCACTGATAGATTGGAGGGGGGAGCTCTGCAATTGTTGTGCCCTCTTGTTCGGCTTTCAGCTTTTGGGCAGCATGCATGGCCTCTTCGAGATGCCTGTCAATGCGCTCTTTAAAGCACATCAAGTTCAAACGTTTGGGAAGCTCGGACTAGGCCTTGCAGTCTTGCGGACCATRTCTCGCATGTCCTTGAACCCCTGGATCTAGGAGTTTCGGTTGGCGASTTTTAGATCAGCCGCRTGCTGGGTAAGGCTTGCAACAGTCTGCTCAGCTATTGAGGCTTGCTCCTCTTTGGCCTTGAGCTCTTCATCGACAGAAGCTTTGTAAGCATCAACCTTCTCTTACGTCCATTGCCGCCTAAATTGGGAACTTAAGACAAGATATTAGAAGAATCGCCGGATTCTTTTTCATTTTAGGAGCTTCGAAGCTTGGTTACATATCTCAAAAACTTATATTAAAACTTTTGAAGTTGTCGGTATTCTTCCAGGTTGTTGGTACTGAATTACCATCCAATCGGTTTCGAGCTTCAAGTACCTCTTTAGAGCTTGGCTATCTTATAGGGGCCTTTCCCAGTTAGGTGTTAAATTCCCATCCTCCTTGTATCTCCGCACTGCTTTCCATTTTACACAAAACCAGGTCACCCACCCTCAAGCTATTTCCTGCCCACTCTTTGTTTACTCAACGTGACATTTGCAGTTTGTAAAAGCTGCTGTGGACGTAAAGCATTACCCCTTGTCTCTGGTACTCAGATCCAAGTTGTGGCGCAGGCAGACAATGTGCCTTCCTCATCATAAACATGACTCTAAGGGTTGCTTCATATAATCTTGATGGGGAGAAACGTTTCCCGGACCCATAAAAGGCATGAAAGGAGTTTTCGCGCGGTAGAGCCCTTAACTGTTTGCGAATCGGACAAAGGACATTGAATAACTCTTCGGCCCATAACCCTGGCATGGTGTAACTTCTTCTTTTTACTGCAAAAGATGGTTTTGTTAATGCTTTGACCTTTCCATTGGCTTGTGGATGAGCAACCGAGGCAAAATGCCCTGCTATCTTAGGACGTGGCCGCGCCTTGGCGTATAGCAAGGGCACGCGGCTTAGGACTACATCGAGGTGCTTTGCGTGGGCTTGAGCACGGAACTCCGCACGTGAGTGCGTTGGGTAGTGTGTCGAGTAAGGGAGTCGCACCGTGCTATAAAGGTTTTCAGCAGGACGCCGAAACGTTGGTTGCCAAATTAATTGGCCACGTTCTGATCCAGTAACCAGTTCGTGGGTTCGGGGAACATGGTACGATCAGTTGTAACCAATTCGCCCGCATGTGCGGCCTCTACTTCGGTTCTCATTGCATTCCATTCATCACGATTATTGAATGCACATAATTAACATTTTTCGCACCTTGAAGCGTACTAAACTAATATTTCTACGAAAGTGTGTTTTCTATTATGCCAAGAGACTACTAACTAGAAAATTGTGACACTTTGCATTAATCCGTTTAAAAGGTGCTAAAAACCGGTTGTCCATAATTATCTGACTTTAAAGTGATTCACATATTTTCCGGTCTTTATTTAGCAAAATATAATACAATTATAAAAATGACAATATGAAATATAATGCTTCATATATATACAAACCAATCTACCCTAATCTGCAAACAAAACAAAGGTTAGTTTGTAAAACGAAGCGAAACGAATCTTCCGCCTTGAATCGCTATATAATGACAAATAAAACAAATGTTAGTTCATTGATGAAAACGAGCGCAATCGAATCTTTCGCCTTGGAATCGCTATACAAGGTAAGAATCGTTAGTATTGACAAGTGATAATAATAATGAAAATATGAAATGAAAGAACGAAAACCAAAACAATGAAAACATTGAAAACATTATGGAAAATCCTAATTTAATGGACGATTAAATAGTGAGTTTCTAACATGTTTATTTTAAGATCAAAACTCGTAATAGTTAATTAATTAGATTGAAAAGGAGTATGTTTAGTGGCGAGTAAATCTCAGAAATAAACTGTTTATTGCTTGTTTGAATCGAAAAAGCAATCGATGCTTTGATTCAAGAACGAATGTGTTTAGCGTGTTTGAGAGAGAGAGAGAGAGAGAGAGGACGTGTGTCTCGAAAATTGTTTTTCCTTGGAATGAGCAAGGCGGCATGTATTTATAGGCACGAAGGAAAAACGAGGGAAGAAAAACCTGGCGTACTATACGCAGAGGGGCTGCGTATATACGCAGGCCTTCTGCGTATATTACGCAAGCTTTCTCCGTTTAATATTTTTTTTCCAAAATACTCGAATATTTTGATTTCCTCCGATTTTATTTCGTGATTTGCTTGATTCGACGCACCTAGCACCTTTGCTCTCCAAGCAAGGAGTAGAGTGTTTTTAGAAGGTTCCGTAATTTCCGGAGTATTTGTGTATTTTTGTTATTTTTGTATTTCTGGCGTATATAAAAACTTATAAAATCATCAGAAAAATGTGGAAAATATCAGAAAAATATCTAAAAATACTGGTGAATCAGAAAAAAATGTGAAGAATTGAAAATTATGGAGTCACTCATATATATATATAATAATCCTAAAATAGAAAAGAAACCTAAAAATAGAAAAATAATTAAAATATAATAGAAAATGTTTTTGCCCCTTTTATTTGTCCTTTGCCTCAATAGTTCCGAGTATGACCTCAACGTATTTCAGATTTGTGAGTTCAAAGCATCTTTTCTAAGTCGAAACAATCGGAGACGCGGTATGTTTTCATCACTGATTACCTTTTGGGGAGACATTTTTAGGTGTCTTACTATCCCCAACATCTTTTTAACCATTCCCTTAGTTTGTGCCACTCGAATTGGGCCATTGTCTGAAAATATGGATCGGGGAACACAATTGGTAATTATGTTTCTTCTAATGAGTTCTTCGATATCTAATGTCTTGATGGCCCTTACTTGGCTCATGCTTCTTATACCACTTTGTAAAGTATCGAAACCACTATAACATACTTTGTTGACCAGAGGCTTTGAGGGCAACGGTCCCAATATGTGCATATCCCAACTTTGCAAAAGGTAATGGATACATCACTTGAGTTTAAATTATTTTGGAGGTCGACGAGGTGTATTGGCATGTTCTGACACTTAACAATTTTTTCACCAACTCTTGGGCATCATTACAAATCGAAAGCCGCCAGAATAGTCAGTTCGAAGGGGTCATCTCAGCAAGCTGCTCTTGCCCAATATGCGAACCGCAATACCACCCTTTCGTGCACATCTGCGCAACTCTGGCCCTTTTTCAAGAGTCAGAACACTTCAACAATGGGTGACTATATGACTTATTTAATAACATTGCCCATATCCAGAGAACAAACCCAAGTATCTGGGCCTTCTGATGTACTTTGCTTCAATGCGGGGTCAGACGGGACGGGTACATTCACCTTATATCAAACAATTGCATTCATCCAAGTGTTACTCTTCTAACATGAAATTTGATTCTTCTAGATCTCAATACCTTGGTTTGCTTAACTTCCAGAAGACTGTTCAAAGGGGTATTCCCCGTAGTGAGCTAGCTAGCTTCGAGAAGAGCATCGGCTATTGTTTCTGGCATGACCTTTCCATATATTTCAGCTATTAGCATCGCTCTGGCCTAGTTATTCACGTTTTTTCATTTGACCTGACCTGACGATCAACTGGGATTCTGACATGGCCTCTATTTGGCATCCCTGCAAGCCTTACACATTTATGCCAGCGATCAAGGCTTATATTCTGCCTCATTTTTGGGGTTGGTTGGTGCCTGAAAATTGAACTTCATAGCAAATTCAAAAGACATCGCCCTCTGGAGAACGAAACTGAATTCCTACAACATCCATCCTGAGTAGCTGAACCATCGACCATATTTTCAACACATTGGTCACTCCTCTGGCGAAGGAGGTTTAGTCAAGCTCGAAATGAATCAGCCACAGCCCAGCAAACATCACCCCTCCTCGGTGCCAACATAGCTGAAACAGCATGTTGTGATAACAAAAGAATACTGTAAGGGTTTCGCCCAGTCGAGGACTACAGATGAGGGAGAGTGTGGAGATGCTCTTTGATCTTGGCGAGGGCTCTCTGCTTCAGGAGTCCATCAAACTTAGTGTTTTTTCTTGATTGCTTTGAGAAAGGCTAGCAGCTTGTCCCGACTTCGAAAGAATCTGCCCAGCATAGCCAAACATCTGTCAATTTTGGACTTTTTTTCATGCTCCTGGGTGAAGACATGTTAAACTGCCTGAACCTTATCTAGATTGGCCTCAATGCCCTTCTCGTCGACCAGGTACCCAAGAACTTTTTCCCGAAGTCAACCAATATGCACCTTCTTGGGGTTTTTATTTAGTTTCATCTGAAATGTGAAGCGTCTCAAAAGTTCCTCCTTTCAAATCCGAAGGGTGATCTTTTAGCTAACTTCTCTTATTATCATAATCATCGATTTGCTTCGACATTCCGACATCTGCTAAAAGCAGATGCATTCACCAGCCTTTGAAAACGTCGCAGGTGGCGTTTTCGCAAGCCGAAGGCTGTGACTTAAGCAATACAGACATTGTCTGTCTACCGAATGCAGTTTATCCTGGTCTTTGACCTTCATGGGAATCTGATGAAATCCTGAGAAGGCGTCACAAGCTCATCAATTGGTGAACGGCCAGTGGGAATCGACCAGATTATCGATCTTTGGGAGGGGAAAGGGTCTTAGGGTAGGCCTTTGTTAAGATCCGTGTAATCAACACACATCGCCAAGTCCATTTAGCTTGGGGACCATGACTACTTTTGCCACCACTCTGGGTTGGCATTCCTAATTGACCGGGTCCACATTTGGTTTTACCTCCTCATCCGCCGCTTTGCTTTCTCACAGACTAGATTTCTCTTTTTCTGCTTAACGGGCTTGGTCAGGGATCGAGTATAGAAGCATGCTGGGCAATCGACGGATCGATTCCCGGCATCTCTTCACGGTGAAAGCAAAAACATCTTTGAATTCTGATAACAGTGCCTGATTTCTGGCCAAGGGAGGGATCGATGACTGCCAACCCTAACCGTCTGTTCCGACTTTAGCTGGATCGAGGACGTACTCTTTGGAGATCTGTTGTTTCTGGTTTCAAAGCGGCCTAATATAGGCCATGAACAGCCATCGCTCCTGATGGACACCATCTACGATCAATCCTTCCCCCAGAGTTCTCTTCTTCTGGGCCGGTAATAACATCACTTCTTCTTTTTCAGCGCCCCGAGGCATGGGCTTGAGTGTGGTATGATAATCTTCTAGCCGATTTGCTGGTCTCCATGTATCGACCTATCATATTTTGTCATCACAGAAAACTTTCGAAGCATAAGATGAGTGATCGAATCAATGATTTAGACACATTAAGTGTCCGGACGACCAAAGGATGATGTTATAAGTAGTAAGTACCTTGACAGAAAGAGAACTTACTCGTAAGTGTCTGCATTCGTTCTCGGTTGGCCAAATCCTCAATTGTAGAGTGACGATTCTACAGGGTGAATCACCCCTCCACCAAATCAACGATCGGTGGGTAGCTTTTTAACACGATCAACTTCATTGTTTTTAACTTGGTAGACAATCCCAACTTAATTATGTCAGCAAGAACTACCAGTATAATGGGATTCGCCTTAACCTTCATTGTTGGCTACCTTCCATTTCCCACGACTAGCGGATCAATCATGGGGACAAGATGGATCCCTTATCCTTCGATCAGATTGCAGAACCTCTGGAAAGGTTCTTCGTCACGTTCCTGTGCAGGGCGAATCCTCAACGACCTTTTAGACTTCTAAGATAGTGTTTACTTCCTTTGATCGTTATTTTCTGCTGAAGACGACCTTCGGCAATCATGTGCACATCCTTACGTGTCAGTGTCACCTATCATCCCCTTTGGGTCTTTCATCGCCTTTGGCCTTTTTATTTGTCCTTTTTGATTAGTGGGCTGGGATTTTACGTCGGTTGCCAATTCTTCTTAACTTCTTTTCAAAACTCAAACTATTGGCATAGTAGTGTCGCAATGTCTTGGTGAAACTTGCAGTATTTTTGTTCTTGTGCGACTGCTTATCTGTTTTTCATTGGAGGCAGCTTCCTCATCTCCACCTTATCTTTCATCTCCTTGTATATATTAAAAAGATCCTTTGTAAATTGATACTTAGGACGCATTATTTCTCATTCCGTTTCTGATTTCTCGAATAGTCAACGGACCAAGTCCGCTGCTTTCGTCGGTCCTCTCCTTCCTTTTCCCCTGATTGGCCCTTGTGGGAGCTACCTCCTGAGGGTTTTGGGCGAGTGATTCTGGTGGTGCTTCAACCTTGCCAATCACTAGCAAAACTGAGCAGACTTCTTAGCGCGAATGTGATCCTCAGCTTCCTCGTAAGGCACTCTTTAGACTCGGAGCACCCTTCTTTACAATCTCAAACTTTGAAATCAGAATCGTCGTGGCAAACCTCGCAATAAAACTATCAAAAACTCACATTTGAGATAAGACCTTGTATTTGTAAGCTTCGTGATTGAACCTCTTGCATAGCTGCGAAGCGATTCCCGTTTCGCTGCTTGATCCTGGGCGCAGATGAATACTGCACTTCTTCTCTTGGCGATTCGGCATAAAATGAGATATCATAGACAATTTCGGTGAAGTTGTTGATGGCCCAGAGGGATTCCATTGAACTTTTTAGCATGCCCAAGCGTTGGCAAAGGAAAGAAACGACAAAGTTGCTTCGTCGTGGTTTGTGAGCATCAGATGCTTATACATTCGCTAGAATGATCATACGGATCTGTCGTCCATCGATACGAGCTATTAGTGGGAAACTTAATCTTGGGGCTTGGAGCCAATGTAATTGAGCGGAGAGAGGTGCAATGTTGGGTGAGAGCTAAATTTCAAAGCCTTTCCAGGTCGGATGGCTGTTGCGCACCCAGGCCATTAACTAGTATAGCGACTGGTAAATAACCAAGGACAGAGGTTACCCAATGTCGAAGCGTTGGCTGTCTTCCCTTAGGTGGGCATTGTAAAGTTTTAGAGATTGGAATCTTTTGATACTTTTGATGAGCACTTTCTCCTCTAAATACACAGGTGGGATCTTCATGACAGGAATCGATCCAGAGCTGAATACAACGGAGGTTGAGTTCGTGCAAGCCCTTGCTATGCTTCTTAGCTTTCGCAACAACCAATCGAACATCCATTTGGAGTTATTAGCCTTTTTGCTATCAATAGATGTCGGACATCGATGTGGTGGTCAACTTGGGACATGAGGATGGAATGGGATTCTTCTGAATTGGCATGAGACTTTTCTTGAATATGAGATTTCTTGGGATGGGGCGTTCGCCTATAAGGCTTGGACGACAGGCTTCGTAGATGGCTTGGCCAAAGGCCGTGCTTCCTCGACATTTGGACAGGCTTTGTTGGCATGGAGTAGGCCTGTCTCTACTCCCATGCGTACTCCTTAGCTTAAGGAATCGAAGAGTGCTTGCCCTTAGATTGCTAGTTTAACTTTTTTTCCTTTCCAACTCTCTTTAGCCATCAGAATCTCTGCTGCTTAGTCTGGGTCTGCTGGAGATCTAAACAATTTGCCTTACATTTTGGACGCTCCTCATACCAGAGCTGACGCTGGGTTGCGAGGTTCCTCTCACACTCCCGTTGGAGACGTTAAGACAGTTGAATGTCACTGGGCCTTCGTCAATTGCTTTATCGGTCTTCGTAATCATCCCCTCGTGCAGTGACGATCGAGGATCTGATGGGCCTCCATCGTCAGCTCCGAAGAGGTGAACTCGAGTGGCTTTAATACTATTCTCTTGATCAGAGCATGACTAGACGCTCCCCATAGATGGAGGCCAAATGTTGTTCAAGTGTAACCGTGGAGAATAAGCTGGATGATTCGAGGGGGTGATCGGCTCTCCTTAGTCATGCCCTGAGTTGAAACTGTCGGAAGATTTGAGCTGAAAGCATCGAGAGTTGAGGGATATTTCCGGTAGGCTTCTCGACTGGGGAATCGGCTGATCTCTGGTCAGGACTATTCTTGACAAAGGAGCTCTCCGACTGAGTGCTGGGCTCTCGACTTGACTCTTCGACTGGCATGACTCTGGACAAAGGAGCTCTCGACATTGAGGGGATCGTAGGTAGGAAGGTCTCGCCCAATGAAACAAAGGAGATAATCTATCGATTATCCCCCTTCGGATGCCTAAGTCGGACAGTGAAAAAAAGGAGGAAAGAGTAGTAAATGAACGTGGAATGAGAGAATCTCCCTTTTTGGTGAAAAGACATTATTGATTTGATTGATGTGAGGAGTAAATGAAATCTGTGTTTGTTGGGAAAAGTGCAATAATTGGGGTATTATAATACTATTACATGGGTTGCCTTCCCAATATATAGTGAACGGGCCCTATTGGGCATAGGTTTGGTGAAACAGTGGGCCGGTCTTAATTTTCATATGAAGCCCTTATAAGTTTACTAGTGTTTCCTATTCTAGGGTTTATTCCCTTCATTAAATGTTCACATAATGACCCAATCTGTATATACTTTAAGTACTTAAGTAATTTCCTTGGTAACACTTGGCACAATTCAAAGGGGCAAAAGTCATCCTTCCTGTACTGTAGCGTGACATTATTTAGGGGTGCACATCACCCTTTTTGATGCTCTTGAGGCATCCAGTTGGATGCCACATCACCATCCCTCGTCTGGTAAGCCTCGACTAGGGGAACTTCTTACATGTAACTTGCTCGCTTTCACAGCATGCTGTTTTGGCGGTTTTGGTGGCGAAAGGGAGGGTGCTCAATTGCCTGTTATTTAATTTAGTCATGTTTTGGAAAGTGCTGAGATTTGATACCCCACACTAGAGAAGTTTGGATTGGGCACTTCTCAAAGCAAGTCAGAAGCCTCAACGTAATTTGTTGCCACATCCGAATAAGTAGTTTTACTGATAAACCGATTAAAGAATTCTACGTCGTTTGGAGTCATCTGGGAGAATGCTAAATGGAACAATATGGCTGAATGCGTTTCGACATAGCTTGAGCCCAAGGAGGGCAAAAAGGGGCAAGCTCTGGAAGATTTTATTGTGAGCTGACTAAACCTCCCGCAAAATAGAGGGGTGGCCAACGTTGTGGAAGTTGTGTGTCGACGGTTTCAGCTACTCAAGATGGCTGTGGGGCAGGCGTGTCGAGGTTTCAAGCTACTTCAAGATGGTGTGGGCAGGCTATTCAGTTTTCCGTTCTCGCTGAGGGTAAAGGTATTTAAATATGCATGAAGTTTACTTCTATGCTACTAACAACGAAAGCCGAGTATGAAGCCTTGATTGCAGGATCAAGATGTGCAAGCTGCAGGGGTACGTCGAATTGAGGCCATGTCAGATTCACAATTTGATCATAGTCAAGTCATGGTGATATGAAGCAAGAGATGCAAATTGCTAAATATTTATGGAGATGGTCAAGGCTGAGATCAGGAATTTGGACAGTTTTTTATTGCTTCAGGTGCTAGATCTGAGAACAATCAGGCTGATTGCTCTTTCAAGTTGCCTAGTTCTTACTACGGGGAACACCCCTCGAACTGTCTTTGGGAGTAAAGCAGTCAAGAGTATACGATGATTTGAAGAATCAAATTTCATTATAGAAGGAACACATGGATGAAATGCAATATCGAATACAAGGAAATACTGTCAAGGCTTGAGACACTTGGTTTGTTCTTGAATGGGCACCTATATAAGAAGTCATACAACATCCATTGTTGATGTGTGTGACCCCGAGAAAGGGGTAGAATTGGTTAGCGGATGTTTCACCGAGGGGTTTGTGGTTCGCATATTGGGGCAGAGCACTTGCAGATAAGAGACCCTTCGAACTGACTTATTTCTGGGCCATTCGTATTCAGAAGGATGCAGCAGGAGTTGGTGGAAGATGTGTTACAGTCTCAGATACATGCCAACATCCTCGTGCCTCCTAATGACTTAACTGCCAGTGCTATATCCATTGGCCTTTCGCAAAGTGGGGCAATGGACATATTGGGACCTCCCTCAGGCTTCTGTACAATGAAAGTTGGTTATCGTAGTTGTAGATTATTTCACAAATGGGTGGAAGCTGAGCAGTTAAGGGCTTAAGGCGTCAGATGTCAAGAATTTCATTTGGAAGAATATTATCACCAGAATTTGGTGTTCCTCGATCCATGTTTTCAATAATGGGCCTCAAATTTTGATTGTTCAGGCTGAAGGAGTGATTGAAGATGCTGGGATAGCATGGATTTTTGCCTCGTTGCTCATCCCCCAAGTCATCGGGCAGGTTGGGAAGCATTTAACACAAGACATTCGTTTCGGGCATAAAGAAAAGCTAGACATCGCTAAGGTTTTATGGGGCGGAAAAGTTATTTAACGGTCCTTTATGGTCCAATTTGCACAAGGTCAAAGGCTCGCCGGGAAAACCTTTTTCATGCTTGTCTATGGGTAGAAGCCGTTCTCCAATTGAGATTATATGACCAACTCTTAAGCAGTCATGTTATATGATGAAGAAGCAATTGGTCTGCTTTGCGCCACAATTAGACTTAATACGAACAAGGGGTAATGCTTTGCTCGTTAGTAAAAAAGAAGCTACGGTATGTTCGTCGAGTACAAAAAAGGTAGGCAAAAAGGAAACATTAAGGGTGGTGACCTGGTTTTGCACAAGATGGAGTCTGTTGGGAGATACAGGAGGATGGCAAGCTAACCTCTTACTGGGAAGACTCCATATAAGTCGTGAGGCTCTCTATGAGAGGGCACTTTCAACTCGAGACCATGGATGGCAAGTCCAGTCCGCTTAGAACATGGAATACTGATAATCTTCAAAAGTTTTACATGTAAGTTCTGAAGTATCGGGTAACACAAGCTTTGAGCATCTAAATGAAAGTAGCCTGGCGATTTCCTAACGACTTTGCTGATAAGTCCTTATCTTAGGGCAATGGATGTAAGTCTTTCTCCCTAAAGAGAGTCGAAAGACCCTTATTCTAGGGCATTTAACTTAAGTCTTTCCTTCCTAAAAATTAAGTCGAAAGACCTTATTAATAGGGCATTTAACTTAAGTCTTTCTCCTAAAACCAGTCGAAAAACACTTATTCTAGGGCATTTAACTTATGTCATTCCCTAAAAGCAGTCAAAAAGACCTTATTCTAGGGCATTTAACTTAAGTTTTCTCTCCTAAAAAGCAATCGAAAACCTTTTCAGGGCTTTTACCTAAGTTCATTTGACTTATTCTAATAAGCAGTCGAAAGACAAATTTGAAGGATTAAATTCGCCAAGTTAACGGAATCAGTTGATTGATTAACTTAACACTTCTCCTTCAATGTTCTTAGCCATCAATATTAAGATTGAATACTTGGATATTTTGTCTATAAAAGCTTGAATTATGACTCGCGAAATTGATCCAGGACAAATCTGGAGACGTGGTAATTTTCAAACGTTGAGGTTTAATTGATAATTCAATGGTTTCGAATGAAAACAATTTAGTCGAATCCTGGAAATGTTGTATTTTACAAAAATGCCTTTCCTCTCTTTGATCGTAACATAAGCTTTGACATTACATAACGATTCGACTAAGTAAACTTTGTCGAATCGGGAGTTGTGTATTTTACATACATTAAGTTTGCTAACCTGTTCAACAAAATCATGCTTCCAAAGGAAATAAGGGAAAAATTTCAAAGATTTAGGGCAATCAATATATATTCATTGACTTACCACCTTCGTGGTCTTTAAGTCAAATCATGTCTGCCAGACTGCATTTAATCTTAGGACATTTTGCCATACGATAGTCAAGTTATGTTTTTGGGGATCGTTGGCTTACAAAAATTTGGGGCAATACATTATTGGCCATGTTATTAATTTACAAAGGATTTATTTGAAGATCTTTGAAGATTTTTGAAATTTTTAGCAACGATGAATCTTACCGTGTCCAAAGGCTAAGGATCGACAAATTAGCAGTTGTGTCAGCAAAGCCTTATAGGCCTTAATAGAAAATTAAGTCGCGCAATAGTGATTTGTCTTCTTATGCAGAGAAAACATCACTGGCAAAATTATAAAAGGATTGGAAATATTTCAAGTTAAAAATCTGGGATATCAACGAAAAACAAAGGAGAAATTAAATTATCACCATTCGAGGTCTTGCCCTCGCCTTTTGATCATCGACTTGCTCAAGCATCGTCCTTATAATCTGTTGAGCGTCGCACTCTTCGTGTGGCTGAAGAACCCGAGGTTGAACCTTCGGCCTCGGAGGAGCTTGAGGATTCGACCTCTAGGTGTTTCACTGATAGATTGGAGGGGGAGCTCTGAATTGTTGTGCCTCTTGTTCGCTTTCAGCTTTGGGCAGCATGCATGCTCTTCGAGATGCCTGTCAATGCGCTCTTTAAAGCACATAAGTTCAAACGTTTGGGAAGCTGGAGTAGGCCTTGGCATTTGCGACATTTCTCGCATGTCTTGAACCCTGGATCTAGGAGTTTTCGTTGGCGACTTTAGATCAGCCGCCTGCTGGGTAAGGTTGCAACAGTCTGCTCAGCTATTGAGCTTGCTCCTCTTTGTGCCTTGAGCTCTTCATCGACAGAAGCTTTGTAAGCATCAACCTTCTCTTGCAAGCAGCCTCAAGCTTTTCGTGATCTCTCTCAACTTTGGTCTCACATCTCAGAATCGAGGCTTCCTTGCCTGGTTGTTGGCATCTCATTATTCTTGACCTTCAAGATTTCTCTTAAGGCCAGCCATATGAATAGTTCAGGTCATGAGACGAGTGGCCATCATGTCTTGGGCATTATTGCCTTTCAGCAATCACCAGGTCCATCTGCTACTTAATGTATTTTTCCGCTGTTTGCTGAACCTGCGAAGCTCTCTTGGCTTCTCGACGGTCCTTTCTAGCCTTCTTGACAAGGTATCAGTTTAGCTAAGCCTGCAAAGAGAAGTCGAAAAGAGTAAAAAAGTTTTTCAGAAAATGTTTAAGTATTGTTCATAGTTACAAGGTTACCTGGATGAAGAGCCAAGAATGGTCTAACAAACCCTTTATCACAGCCTTGAAGGTATCCCTGTAAGCTTTAGGTTAAGACCAGTTATCTCTCGAGACATGCTTCGTCTCTCCTCCAGGTAATTTTTCGAGTCGCCTAACGACGACTCACCCTCTTCGGCGGATAGACTCGTCATTTTTCTTTCTTTCTTTTAGCTCCATCTCTAAATTCGCATTCTTTTCCGGAAGAACGATAGAATCCTTCGTCAGTCAAGATCAGGGATTTCTTCTCTACATATGGGAGTGGTCTCTTCTTAAGGTTAAAGATAAGAAGTGGGGTCTACTACAGGATTATCAGCAAACGCTTGTAGTTAATCTGTCAAAAACTCTCGACCGATGACAGCGTGCAAATGGAATGTGGTAGAGGTCTTATATCCTCAATCTCCTGCAGCCTCTCGGGGTCCACTAGTTCCTATAGTCAGAGTTTCGAACTCCATCGGCTCTTACCTTATCGACGAGTTATGGTACATCACACATTCCTGATTTTGCGAGTCATGGTGGACTTCTCGCATCCAGGAGGATCAATGGATTGTAGGGTGTAAGTTACCTCTGTACGTCTACCATGTCATAATGTCAGAACTTTTTGTTTCTGCTTCTTTGATTTATAAAATTTCGGCTCATCTCCAACAGCCGAATTCCTCTCTTTCCGTTTAAGATGGAGTAACCGGACTCATCGTATCGTTTTTTCTTTTACTTTCGGGTCATCAAAACCCTTTGATTTCTTTGTGATTGCTGCTGTGTCAGCATTACTCTTTGCCATCTTGATGGATTTTTTTGGAAAAGAAAATATCAAGAAGTTAGAAAAATTTCAAAGAAAGCAACAAAGAGACAAAAAATAAGGAATGACCATAAGTAACTAGGACGAAGCAGGAGATGTGTATTAAACATCCATGCAAAGTGATTCGACCCAGACTAAACATAGGTTGATCGGGAGTAGTGTATTTTGCAACTATCACTATATATTAAAAAAATGTATACTCTAATTCGACAAAGTAACTTGTCGAATCAGGAGATGCGTATTTTACAAAGGCATGATGGTTTCGACCAACTGCTCCTTTGAAAAATACACAACTCCCTCTTCGTTTTAAAATTTGGGTCGAAACATAGGTTTCGACACAACAGATTCGACTAAGTAAACTTGTCGAATCAAGAAATGTGGTATTACAAAGGCATGATGGTTCAAAACAACATGCTATTTTTGAAAAAATACAACTCCCTCTTCGTTTAAATTGTTTTCGAAACCTAAGTTTCGACACAAACAGATTCGACTAAAGTAAACTTGTCGATCAGGAGATGTGTTCTTACAAAGGAATAATGTTTTCGACAAAACATGCTCCTTTGAAAATATACACAACTCCCTCTTCGATTTAAAAATTTGGGTCGAAACATAGGTTTCGTCACAAACTGATTCGACTAAGAAACTTATAGAATCAGGAGATGTGTATATTACAAAGGCATGATGTTTCGACAAACATGCTCCTTTGAAAAAACACAACTTCCTCTTCGATTTAAAATTTGCTTCGAAACATAGGTTATTTCAACAAACAGATTCGACTAAGTAACCTTGTCGAATAAGGAGATGCGTATTTTACAAAGGCATGATGGTTTTGACCAAACATGATCCTTTGAAACATGCAAACCCCTCTTCGATTTAACATTAGCGTCGAAACTTAGGTTTCGAACAAACATATTCGATTAAGTAAACTTTTCGAATCAGGAGATGTGTATTTTTAAAAAGGCATGATGGTTTCGACAAACATGCTACTTTAAAAAACACACAACTCCCTCTTCGATTTAAATTTACGTCGAAACATAGTTTGACACAAAAGATTCAACTAAGTAAAGTTGTCGAATCAGAGATGTGTATTTTTAAAGACCAGATGGTTTCGACAAAACATGCTTATTTGAAAAAACACAACTGCCTCTTCGATTTAAAATTTGCGTCAAAACTTAGTGTTTGACACAAACAGATTCAATTAAGTAATTTTGTCGATCAGGAGATGTGTATTTACAAAGGCATGGATGATTTGACCAAACATGCTCCTTAGTAAAATTCACAACTCGCACTTCGATTTAAAATTTGCGTCGAAACATAGGTTTTGATACAAACAGATTGACTAAGTAAACTTGTCAAATCAAGAGAGGTGTAATTTTACAAAGGCATGATGGTTTCGATCAAGACATGCTCCTTAGAAAATATCCAACTCCCTCTTCGATTTAAAATTAGAGTCAAATAGATTCGTTAAGTAAACTTGTCGAATCAAGAGATGTGTCTTTTAACATAGGCATGATGGTTTCGATTAAACAGCTCCTTTGAAAATTACACAACTCCCTTCGATTTAAAATTTGTGTCGAAACATAGTTTCGACACAAACAGATTCGACTAGTAAACTTCTCGAATCTGGAGATGTGTATTTTATAAGGCATGATGTTTTGACAAAACTGCTCTTTGAAAATCACACCGCCCTCTTTCGATTTACACTTGCGTCGAATTAGGTTTGACACAAACATATTCGAGTAAGTAACTTTGTCGAATCAGGAGATGTATTTTTACAAAGTTATGATGGTTTCGACAAACATTCTCCTTAAAAATTTACACAACTCCCTCTTCGATTTAAAATTTCCGTCGAAACAAAGGTTTGACACAAACAGATTGACTAGTAAAGTTGTTGAATAAGGAGATGTGTAATTTTACAAGGATAGATGGTTTCGACCAAACTGCTCCTTTGAAGATGCTGAAAATACACAG
>SNQN01007312.1:0-15573 GCA_008642245.1 Bassia scoparia | reverse complement strand
CTCCCTCTTCGATTTAAAGTTTGCGTCAAAACATAGGTTTCGTCACAAACTGATTCGACTAAGAAAACTTATCGAATCAGGAGATGTGTATTTTACACAGGCATGATMGTTTCGACCATACATGCTCCTTAGTAAAATACACAACTCCCTCTTCGATTTACAATTTGCGTCGAATGATAGGTTTCGATAAATACAGATTCGACTAAGTAAACTTGTCGAATCAGGAGATGAGTATTTTACAAAGGCATAATGGTTTCGAGCAAACATTCTCCTTTGAAAAATACACAACTCCCTCATRGATTTAACATTTGCGTCGAAACTTAGGTTTTGACAAAAACATATTCGATTAATTAAACTTGTCGAATCAGGAGATGTTTATTTTACAAAGGGAAGATGGTTTCGACCAAACATGCTCCTTTGATAAATACACAGCTCCCTCTTCGATTTAAAGTTGCGTCGAAACATAGGTTTCGTCACAAACTGATTTGACTAAGAAAACTTATCGAATCAGGAGATGTGTATTTTACACAGGCATGATGGTTTCGACCAAACATGCTCCATCGAAAAATACACAACTCCCTCTTCGATTTAAAATTTGCGTCGAAAGATAGGTTTCGACACATACAGATTCGACTAAGTAAACTTGTCGAATTAGGAGATGCGTATTTTACAATGGCATGATGGTATCGAGCAAACATTCTCCTTTGAAAAATACACAACTCCRTCTATTTAACATTTGCGTCGAAACTTAGGTTTTGACACAAACATATTCYATTCATTAWACTTGTCGAATCAGGAGATGTTTATWTTACAAAGGGAAYATGGTTTCGACCAAACATGCTCCTTTGATAAATACACAACTCSCTCTTCGATTTAAAGTTTGCGTCGAWACATAGGTTTCGTCACGAACWGATTTGACTAAGAAAACTTATCGAATKAGGAGATMTGCATTTTACACAGGCATGATGGTTTCGACCAAACATGCTCCTTCGAAAAATACACAACTCCCTCTTCGATTTAAAATTTGTGTCGAAAGATAGGTTTCGACACATACAGATTCGACTAAGTAAACTTGTCGAATTAGGAGATGCGTATTTTACAAAGTCATGATGGTATCGAGCAAACATTCTCCTTCGAAAAATACACAACTCACTCATCGATTTAACATTTGCGTCAAAATTAGGTTTTGACACAAATATATTCGATTAATTAAACTTGTCGAATAAGGAGATGTGATTTTATTTACAAAGGCATGATGGTCGTTCGACCATATCTGTCCTTTGAAAAATACACAACCTCCCTTCGATTTAAAAACTTACTTGAAACTAGTTTGAGGAAAACAAATTCGACTAAGTAAATTTGCGAATCAGGAAGATGTGTATTTTCAAAGGCATCATGGTTTAGACTAAAGCAGTGCTCCGTTTGAAATACACAACCTCCTCTTCGTATTAAAGTTTTGCCGTCGAACAGTAGGTTTCGACACAAACTGATTCGACTAAGTAACTTTATCGAATAGGAGATGTGTATTTTACAAAGCATGAATGGTTTCGACAAAACGCTCCTTTGAAAATACTACAACTCCTCTTGATTTAAAATTTTGTTAAACATAGCTTCACACAAACAGATTCAACTTAAACTTGTCGAATCAGGAGATGCGTATTTTGCAAAGGCATGTGGTTCCACCAACATGCTCCATTGAAAAACACAACTCCTTGTTGATATAAAATTTGCGTCGAGAAACCTTGGTTTCACACAAACAGATTCGATTAAGTACACTTCAATCAGGAGATGGTATTTTCAAGCATGATGGTTTCGACCAAACATGCTCCTTAGGGAAAAATACACAACTCGCTCCTTGATTTAAAATTTTGGTCGAAACATAGTTTTGGACAAAACAGATTGATATGTAACCTTCAATAAGGAATGTTATTTACAAAGGATGAGGTTCGCATAGATGGGTCTTTGAAAATACACAACTCCTCTTCGTATTTAAAGTTTGGTCGACATAGGTTTCACACAAACTGATTCGACTAAGTAACACTATCGGATCAGGAGATGTGTTTTTACAAAGCATGATGGTTTCGACCAAACACGCTCTTTGAAAATACACAATCCTCTTCGATTAAAATTGTTCAAACATAGCTTTTCACAGCAAAGAATAACTAAGTAACTTTGTCGATGCAGGAGATGCGTATTTTTGCAAGGCCATGATGGTTTTCCACCAAACTGCTCCATTGAAAAACACAACTCTTGTCGATTAAATATTTGCCGTCGAAACTAGGTTTCAAATCCCACAAAACAGATTCGATTAAGTAAACTGTCGAATCAAGAGAAATGTGTATTTTTCAAGGCATGATGGATTTCGACCAAAGACCATGTCTTAGGAAATATCCAACTCCTCTGATTAAAAATTTGCGTCGAAACATAGGTTTGACACAGACAGAATTCGACTAAGTAAACCTGTCAAACAGAGATGTGTATTTCTACAAAGGCATGATGGTTCGACAACATGCGTCCTTTGAAAATAACACTCCCTTCGATTAAAGTTTGCGTCGAAACATAGGTTTCGACACAAACTGATTCGACTAGTAAACTTATCGATCAGGAGATGTGTAATTTTACAAAGGAATGATGGTTTCGACAAACATAGCTGCCTGTTGAAAATATACAACTCGCCTCATCGATTTAATTTCATCGAAACAAGTTTCGACACAAACAGGAATTGAACTATGTAACTTGTCAAATCAAGGAATTGTATTTTCAAGGATGAGGTTTCGAACCCAACATGCACCTTTGAAAGAATCAAACACAACTCCCTTTCGATTTAAAAATTTGTGTTCGAATTACGATTCGAATAGGTAAACGTGTCGATCTGGAGATTTATTTACAAAGGATATGAGTTTCGACCAAATCTCCTTTGTAAATACGCACTCCCTCTTTCGTTTAAAATTTCTCACTATCCCTCCGGTCATACTAGGAAGATTAACCTGGTGTATCCGTTTCAAATATCGGCGTACGACTTCAAATTAATTCCCCCGAAAACCTCCAAAATCGGGTGACAAAATTATTTTGATATTTGAGGGGCAATGATGTGGCACTCCAACGTTGGATGCATGTGGCTCATAAAGAAACTGGCAAATTAAATTGTGTCATGTGTGATGAGCGGGATGACTTGTACCTATAAATTCTGCTCAAGTTCAACCAGGCAAGAAGTTGGGCCTCAAGTAACTGACCAGTATTAGATCAGGTTAATTCATGATGTAGGAATAGTCCTGAATGTCAGTCATAGACTTTTATAGGAAAATAGAAGGCCAGCCACTGTTCAGGTGACCTATGGCCTAGAGCCACATGTCACATGTGGTTGGGGAAATGCATTTGGGACAGATAATGACCCAATGATTGCACTTTCCCAACCACTCTGTAACTCCACATCAATCACATACTACAATCTTTTCACCTAAAGCGGGAGAGAGTCTCTCACTTCATTACATCTTTCTTCGCTGTTCATTGGTTTGACTTAAGCATTAGAGGTGGGGATAATTAAATGGTAGATTATTCCTTTTGTTTCAGGTGTTCAGACAAAACCTCAAAGTCGAATTGCCCGGACCGAGAGACTCTCTGGTCGAATCATCCTCCGGTCGAAACCCCTTTAAGTTGAAAGCCAAGCATTGGACGTACAACATCTTTGTCCAGAACAGTTCAAATAGGCGTAGCAGTCATAAACTCCGTCAGCGAGAGATCAGGCACGCGGTCCTTCACTCTTGACGTCTAGCTGATAGGCGTGGCTAGGGAGAGCCTATTCACCTCTAGTATCCAGCTCATTCCAGTTACGAATACTTTGTAACAATAACCGGTGCGATTGATATTGCAAAATGTGTTTACAATTAAGCTAATTTATTCTCCTTTTTAGCTCTTTTGTGTGTTTTTGACATCTTTTCTACTAACTATTTGGCTAGTTTTCCACTTTTGGTAGTATAATTGAGCCTTTGTTTTAAGCAACTTTATAGGTTTTTCCCTAGTTTCTTTCTCTAGTTCCTTCTGCTCCTATTCTGTTTTATGTGATGTTGAGTTGTGTTGCTAATTTTGATACAAGTTTGCAAATCCTTATTTTCTAGGATGTTCTAATTACTTCTTTGAGCTATACTCTTTTCTGCATGTCTTAATTGTTATAAGAGTTGTTCGCAAAAAACGGAAATTACGATCGAGAACTTCCAAACGGTACCTATAAGTAGTTGCGATCTAGCGATATAAGACAGTTCCGTTTATATCTATCTTTCGTTTTTATCTTCTGGTACCTAGTCTATCGTAATTGAATTTCGTTAAATCTATCTTTTCGTTTTTCCACGTAAGCATATCATTTCATTAATATCTATCTTTCATCACAATGCGTCCACGTGGCAAGGCCGTACCAGTAGATACTAGTGGAGCATTTCCTTCTTATATTTATCTATTGTTTTATCTTTGGGATCTTTGCATGTGATTTTGTGAGATCCAAAACTATAGTTCGAAAGACTAGTCTGGATCTAATTTGGCTTCTTGGAGATACAGTTACCCTTCTTTGAATATTCTGGACTTCCGATTTTTTGGATTCTCTCAGAAATGGTGAATTTATTAGTTCGAAAATTAATTTATAAAAATTTGTAAATCATTGAAACAAAGAAAAATCAAGCAAAATACTTTAAAATATAAGAGAATCAGAAAAATGAGAAAGAAATAAAAATTATATAAATCTCGTAAAGATCCCTAAAAATATAAAATAATGATAGAGGAATAAAACTAAAGAAATCAGATACTGTTCCTGCAAATCAACTTACATGTACTCTCGGTGCATGGTTCTAGAGCACAAACTTAATTCAATTTTGTGCAATGTGGTGTCAGCCAAACACGTCTAAGATAACGCCTTTTATTTTACGTTGGTGGTTGCATGCTTGCCTCACATATGATAATCACGACGTTAAATGACCGTCAATTTTGTGTTTTCACGCCTAATAGCATAACTTGGACAATCGACATTAGGCTCCTGGAATACGGAATTAACAACACTGCAAACAACAAACTAGACACCATTTGCAAGTATCTAGTAAGATAATCGCCTAGTAACTTCAGTTAATAGGGTTTAAAAGAAAAATATTGTTGTGTATTCTGACAATGAATCGCAATAACTGAGTAAGTAGGCTGCTAGAGTGCGGTGGTGTGGCTGTGCATTGACTTCAGCCCTTACCCTTGTCCCTAATACCAGACTTTGGTGCATACTAAACATGGAGTCATTCGCTCTTGCTTTATGCAATATATAGCAACGCTTAAAAAGAGTTCGACTTCCAAAAGAATGCGGTGCGACGTCCGTTACTTATTTCGAGATCAACACACAATCAGCATAGCATAATATGCAAAACAGCAAATTAATACTCAAAACAAACCAAGCCCCCTTAAATTGTAGCCAGAGTAGAGGGACGGACCAGTCAGCCGTGAAATCCGACGCCCGTACAGTTTTCTGGCGACTTACTGGGGGAATCATTAAAGCTATACTTCAGTGAATGGTGTGGCAAACCGAATTGTATGCGAATTCAAAGCTTGCCAGATTAAGAATGACATGTTCTTTAGGGCAGATCTTCATTAGCACAGAAATTGAGAGTCGTTGCACCTGAGCTTTCCATTATTCTAGGCATCCCATCTCATATAAGTGGTAGTTTTAGCACTGAGACAGAAGACTGGGGGACTCGCTTAAGATTGAGTTGGTTTCGCTAGTTGATGCTCCCATGACTCGCGCTGCGTGCCACAAAGCCGTAATAGTTTAAGCTCCTTTAATCATCAAGTGGGGCCTGGATTGTTTAAGGATCGTCTGAGCGCAAGTCCAGGGACGTTTTGGACACCCGTACTACTGATTCGATAAACTAAACTGACTCTGAGGTGGCTGGATTTTAATTTTCTATTTTGCGCATAAGGAATCTAGCTAGCAACAATTGTGCATACGTGATTTAGACTAAGGACTTACTACCTTTGAATAACATAACAAAAAATTCATTGAGTATGTAATAGGTCCTCATATAACAAAGATCGTTCCTTAGGCGTCATAATCGTCGAAGATGGTTGTAAACCTAGAATCAGTTAGGTCGTTGGGTCTTGTTGAAGTCATACCAATTTAACGAATTCCGGACCTTTGAATTTCCGTCTTTTTCAAAAAGAAAGAAGAGAAAAAGCAAAACACAAAAAAAAACGAAAAAATAATGACAAAAAAGAGTTGAAAATGAAAAATAAAAAGGCGAAAGGAAAATTTCTGATATTCATGTGCACTTTTTAACATTTATTATGTCAGATCAAATAGGACGGGAATGAACACCACCTAAGACCATGCATTCGTCTTCAAGGATAACTAATCCAGATCAGTGCGGAAAACTTAACTTATCTGATCATCGTGCAAAAGGCGATAGGACACACCAAAGTTAGACTCGTAGACAGGGTTAGTATATCACACGAATATGTTTCAAGGAAAAGTATCTCAATCAACCGCATGTGCATGCAGGCGGAGAATACGTAAGACAGCTCGATCAGTGGACTTGTACTTTACTGATTATGAATGAAAACTAAACTCCATTGGCTTTCGAGTTGGCGCAGATAGAGAAGTCACGAATCGACTAAGGCCTCGAATTCTTGAGGAAGGTCTATTCACACTGAGGCATCATATCTGCTTAAGCAATATGTAGAGTGGTTCTGTCACAAAATGAGAATCGTGTTTAATTCAGCACATAGTTGCATAAATCCATAAGTGTGGCGAGAAGGAACTCTGAACCAAACGTCAACGCACCTAATAACGGTGAGAAGGGCGTCACATACACCTTAGTCACACAAATACCTTCAGTAAATGCTAGATGATGCGTCGGCATTCGTCATCTAACAACGTAACTGAGAGGACGGAGTGTTTTGCTAAAGAAATAAACTATGGCGAGCACTTGCAACTCGCAACAAGCACAACATATTCACTTAGACTACTGCAATGCCCTATGCCCAGCCTTGAGCACGCTAAGCGATTGGGCTTTAGTTACAGCAAAAGCCCGACTTCATATTCTCCGTTTAAAGGAAGAAGGCCTCGTACGGCGCGGGGTGATCACGGGTGTTTGAGTGTGACTTGAGTAGCTGTTTGTGTTAGTGTTTTGAGAGAGAAGATTAAACAGATGAAGAGACAAGGGAGAGTGGTTGGTCTGGCAATGCGAAGTGTCGAGATGGAATAGTAAAGTAGTTACTATTTATGAGGTAATGTAGTCGACAATCGGATGCAAAAATGGGGATTTTGGGCGCGCAATTTGAGATGGTGCAATCCTACGCCAAACAATCGATTGGATTTATGCCAGATTTGTTCGCCTGCGAATATCGGTATTAGTGGTACTAATATCGGTAATATAACTCATACGTGATTTTATACGACATATGGTATTTGATATTCGATTGCGATGCGTCCGGATATTCTTGCGATATTCGAGATTGATTTACTCGAATAGCGAGAATGTAATGAACAAATGAACGTTATAAGATGATAAACATATAACGTGATTTTATATGATCATAGTTAGATATTTGCAATTATGGCATGATATTCACATGATGCTCCAAGTATTTCGGCACCAGGATGCGGTCTCGAGGCAAAAATCCGGGAATGGCCTTGCTAGGTTGGCTTTTTGGCTTAGAAGAAATTCAATAACTAGTTAAGACATAATTAAATTGGAAAAAAATATGTAAAAATTCCTTGTGAAAAACAGGGATTGTGCTAAAATTTGTGATTTTAGAATTGTGGGTATTCATAAGTAATTAATATGCAAAATAATTAGAATTTAAATTTATAAATTCCGAAATTGCCAAAATACATTAGAATTCAAATTTAAAAAAAATCTAGGAAAAAAGTTTGAAAATAATTAAACTATTTTAAGATTACAACTTATTTTTGGGTGCTATACCGTGGAAGGGTATCTGGTGCACGAAATCTTCCTTTTTAGGGCTTGTCAGGTCTAGCTCTCATCGATTTGACTTGTGTTTGTGAGGGTGTCTTATCATTGGCCGTTATGGCTAGGGAATTGTATGTATCTACAGACCCCACTTTGTCTGAGTTTGCAGAGAGTAAAATTCGTAAAACGAAGCCAAAGTACCCCGGTACCTGCAAAAGAATGCGTTAGTTTACCTGCCACGCGGTTTGCATGTGCTTGCTTGCTTGTCTCAGTTGCTAACATTTTCTTAGTTCCACCTATGGTTGTGATCTACCGGGTCCGTCTTGGATCTTAGGGGGGAATTTCACCTATAGGTTGAGTCCACTAGTATCTTTTCTGCTCACAGGTTTGCTCCCGATACTTCCGTTGGACTCTGGGGTAACTATTATCTCAAGCTCACTCGATGCTGGTTAGGACTTCATAGGAATTACTATGTGTCCGTATGATGCCTCCGTTTGGACATCTTTGGGGAAATGATATGGTGTCCTATATGGCGAACCTCCATGTTGGAACTGATGCTGTGCTCGTAATCCAGAACTAAAATGGAGTAACGTCGCGTATAGAACGAAGTTACGTAGTAGAGATTGTATTTTGCAAGATGTTGCATTGCGTATACAATCGGGCTAATGGCTTGGCATTTTGGAGATGAATAGACTTAGCTCTGCATCTCGGCAACTGTGGCTTTGACGTTGATCTCTTATCGACCTTTCAATTGATAGTAGCTATTGCTTCGTTGACTTTGCTCCTTATCGGCTTGATCGTAGTTTGGTACGTGTATTTTTGTGCGAAGTTCAAGAATGACTTTCGGGCACATTTTGCTTGCTATAGGGGCTTTATGTCATTATGCATGATTGTTTCGTATATAAGGACTTCCTCGGAAGCTACAAGAAATTTGAACGAAGGCTTCGCGTGTACCAAGTGGGAACCACGAGAAAGCTTCAATTTTTGAGCCAAAAATAGCATCTGGGCATACATAGCCATCAAATTCACGTATAAGTTTTTGCTTAAATCGTGCTTACTAGGGACGTAGCTCATTTGTCATTTGATCTTCGCTTTGTTTGTTGCAAGCTCTCTTAAACTTCGTTGCTACAGACTTGGAAATGTCTTTGAAAGCCGCTTTGGTTGTTGATGGTAATCCAAGTTCTAGTATGCGTCAAAATACACCCATATTCATCAATTTTGGCTTGAATTGTGCCTTATTAATGGCACTGTTGCTATCATTGGTATTTGATTTTGGGCTTGGTTTGTTGCAAGCTTTCTAAACTTGTTGCTACAACTTGGAATTGCTCGTGACAAGGCTTTGTATGTTTCATCAAACTCCCCAAGTTCTAGTAAGTTAATACCAACCTTCGAAATTCACTTGTAGTTGCCAATGTGATACTTAAACATGCATTGAAGTATGCCTTTTCAATTTGTGCATCAAATTGGGGTTTCTCCTTGCTTGTGTATGCTTGAAAATTTTGAATGATTTGGGATATTCATCTTATGTGAGTCTTTGCAACTTGATTCATCAAATTTGTGCAAATTTGAGTGGTTTATGCCATTGTAGGCCTATCCTGAAGAAGATATGAATAGTTAGTTGCCTATTTCCATGCCTTTGAGTGGATTTATAGCAAGGAAGCTAAATCTCGAATACCAGATTAAGACGATTGTCGAATTCCCAAAGGATGAAATAAAAAATGAAAAATACTTCAACTCCCCGACCAACCATAAGATTGAAGGATCTTAACTCACAGTGGAACGAGCTCCAAAGAAGCAACCGCAATGAGCTAATCAAGTGATTTCTGGAGCAACACAAAACTCACAAGGTTTTCTCTGAATTTACAACGCGGAATTTTTGAAAAATAACTGAATTTTCATTAAAGAGTCGAACCTATTTATAATACAAAATAATATTAACTAACTAAGATATTTATCCTAACAAATCGGAATATTATCAAATATACAAACAAACTATGCTAATCTAAACAATCGGATAATAAAATAAAATAAATAATAAATAAAATCTAATTAAATCCTAATCAATTGATTATTCATTTCTTGCAATCCTTCCAATTTCATTCAAAGGTCGAGCTGATCTCTTTTTGCAACGTGATTTCTTTCAAGAAGTGACACTCAAAATGATATCCTTGGATATTTATTGTTAATTTCTAGATCAAAGTGGTAGTAATTTTTCTAGAATAGCCAATGCATCCTAGATCTTCCTACCCTTATGAGTAAGTTTGTACGCAAAATTTTGCTCAGCTGTAAGTACGGGAGAAAGATACGCAACATTGAAAGTAATTACCACATTACAATATTCAAGTGGAGGAAATCTGTAAGCACTTTCGCCCAATTGTTCTAAGTATCTTGAACCCCCCCCAGCCCCCCGGGGGGGGGGAGGGGGGCTGCGGCACCGACGCAGCATCTGTGTATCACCGCGAACCCCGCCGCGCACCCCGAGCAGCGCTTTAAGGTATTCAAGCTTATTCTTCTCTCGATTTTGGGAAAAACGTGTCCTTTCTTAAATGTAAACCCAAACCAGATCGACCACTGAAAAGAGGGCTTTTATAGTGCGCCATGTGTATTTGCTCAGGTGTCATGGTATTTGTGATCATTCTCAATTGAGACGGTCTTGACTGATTGATGGAGGTTTAAAAGTCCTCATGAGTAACGTTTTAGAATTCGGCATGTATTGAAGCTCCTTTGGAATTGGCAAGGACCAATGGTAGATTAAGAGATCATCTTACACCCAACTTCAAAAGGTGATTAGAAGTTGTACTGGAATGATCTTAATTTGTATCAACTCAAATTGCAGTTACATCCCTAATTTTTGAGTTTTGTTGATCTAGGGGGGCCTAGAGATCGTCCAATGTGCGATTGTCACCTTCAGAGTTAGTGGATATGAGAAGTGCTAAAGAGAAGCTTCGGTACCAAGCCAACTTTCCAGAGAGGGAGCGCATAAAAGTGACTTAGGAACTGGTGTGCCTTGTCAGCGAAACGGCAGGTGCCAAGGGCATGACCAATGTTAATAACGAAACAAGTTGCTTGAAATAAGATCTCAATGATGAGTGACATCATGTCGTATGTTTGGCAACGGACAAGTGTGCATTTTTAAGAAACGAGTAGCCGACCACCAAACGATATTATTGCATCTGTTTCGCGCTGAGTTTTGGCAAGAGCAACATGGGTGAAATCGAATGTTCACGATTCGCATAAGGTGAGAACGGGAGAGGCAAGGAGTGTACAAACCGTTTTGTTGAATGTTTTCTTAGATTCATTGGACAAGTAGTGCATTTTCCAGCATTTTCGTGCTACACACATCATTTCAAACATTTTTGGAAAAATGGAAGTGTTCTTGTAAGACTGCTCCATCGTCTTGTTGATACCCAAAGTGACCGGCAAGACACCACATGGCCCTCTGCACGACTCACAAGCGTCACTGAATCCCACACTGAGGAAATGCAAATATTTTCCTTTGAAAAAAGAAAACATCAGCGTGTTTGTGAACTCACCATTAGGGTTGCGAGAATCTATTTAAAAGATTCGGATATGTCTGAAGTAGATATCCCGTGAGACATATTCAAACCCCAGTACAGTTAAGTTTCGCACCATAGGCCAAAAATAATTCCATCTTGAAGCGCATCAGCCACACACATCGTCTTTCTTCTTGTACTGTTAGCAGGAAGTGAAAGATTGGTAGAAATCAACACTTCGCATGTTATGATTCAATTTTTGGTATGTCCATTGATAAACTTCAAAGCTCAGATCAGATGTAGAATGAAAGTTTAGGGCAAAATAATACCAAATGATCTAAGAGATCCGAAAATAGAAGAATTCACGATCGTAATTGGTAGACACTTCGTTTTGCACATTTCAATTCTTCCGTAAAGTATGTGTTAAGTCCATTAACTTTTGGAAGATGACGAATACAGTTAATGAAAGCAGTGAAGTAGATTGTTGTTTGGAACAGCGCATTTAGGAAAACTAGTGTTTGGCTAAGACAATTAAGTAGTTGATGAAGAATACTATGGAACTAACTTGTTGTATTTCTGCGGGAGGAACAGTTGATTACATAAGAGCTCAAGTCAACTGGTGGCACGGAACCAGTACAGCTGTTTCGCTTGAGAACTGTTATCGTGAAGAACAGTCATATATGTGTTTGTTGCATGTTAACTTGTTATAGATAGTAGCAGTAATAGATTGTCCAAGACTTGAAGTGGAATCCTTTGCAAGATAATTCGAAAGAAAGTGTGGCTCAAAGTTTGAAGTAAAATAAAGGAAAGATTCCAAGTTCTGAAGATTGCATGGAGATTGAAGAATTGTAATTTACGAGTTTAATTAAGATTCATTACATGATGCTGTGTTAGTGTACAAAGTGGAAAATAACTAAGGTGCTTAGTGTTTTTTTGAGATATAGTGGAATTCTGGTAAAAGCTGGAACGAATTCATAACAACTCAAGGAACCAAGCTGGGGAACCAGCTTAGTTCCTGAAATAAGAATGTTTGGTGTTCTTGGACACAAAGTATTTTTTTCATAAAATATTCTCAAAAAGATACTTGAGATATAATTTTGCAGCCTGAAGAAATATAGATGGGATATGCAGCTGGAATTATAGATGGGATATATAAATCATGTTAACGATCAACAGTCTTAGGATAAAATCGACAGAACACAATACTAATAATTTCATAAAAAACTAATCTGCCTTATTTATGGCAAGTAATGATTAATGGAACTAGGGTAAATATGATGATAATGATACATCTATACCTTACATTTATAGTCTCTCCATGGATTAAAAAGAGAAGATACTTTGAAGAAAACACACAAAAAGCATTTAGTTCATAACCATCGAGTCATACACGACATACATCGAGCATACAATAATCTCTTACCTTATTTCTATAATAGTAATTCATAAGAGAGGAATTTGTGTTCTTGTAAAAGATTAATATCAGAGGGGTTGGAAAAGCGGGTAGTGTTTGTGAGTTAAAGCACAAAGTTTGGACTTACGAGGTGTGAGTCGAGTGCAATTCAGAGTTCGAGTGTGGGTGTTGCTGAATTCGAGTGAGGTGAAGACAGTAGAGTGAGCCAGTTCTTTGTTTTCAAGTTGATTGAATAAGAGCTGTAGGGTGGAGGGACGTAGCCCAGGAGTGGGTGAACCTGTTAATAGTATGGTCTGTTCTTACTGCTTTTATTATCCATTCGCTGCGTATAGGACAGCCCAACTTGGTTTCCTTATCATTAAGATTAAAAGCAAAAAGAAAATTGGTCACAGTCGATTTACTCTTCCCCCCCTCTTGCATATCTTGAAACTTCAATTGGTATTAAGCCAAGGCTTCTTGTAAGAGTAACATTAGAGAAGTCAAGCTGAGTATCAGAAGTTAGAAGCAATCGGATATGTGCAAAACAACCCAAATTTAACGGAAACATACTATGCATGGTGAAAAACAGGATCAAAAGTAATTATGGGGATTGACTATGAGGCTGGCTCGTGGTAAAGAAATGTCCAATACGATATGAACTGCTCACATGAAGAACAGACTCCAAAGAAAGAAAGTGAACTGGATGACTTCAGATTACAAGTTGCTAGGAGAAAAAGAATGCCAAAGCAAGTCATACTAAAAGGCTATAGTGAGCAGAGTATAACCGAATTTTAGATGCAGCAGTGCAATAGAAATTTGGGATAACGTCTTGGAACTCTGCATGAAGGAACCACGAGGCTAAAAAGTCCAAAATTGATTACTAATATTTAATTAATGATATTTGCTATGAACAAGGGTGCATAAGATCAATGATTGTTTTTGTAGATTCATGAAATATCATGAGTCTTAGATCCTTGGGAAAAAGGTTTTCTGATGAGGATTTGTGAGAAAAAGTATTGCGCAGTTATACAAGATGCATGGACTAGCAATTAGAACAAAGTTGGGGGACGGGGGAGGGCATGCACAGGTGCTATTTAATGAAGCACAAAGATTTTCCACATTCCTCGTCTGGAACAATTGATTGGTCCCTCCATGACAATGAAGCGTTTACTTAATGTTGACTCTAAACTGAAAGGAAACCAGCAGAGCATAGCCTTAAAAGAAAGTAGAAGAAGGAGAGAGATGAAATTGGCGAGATTGCCAAAGATTTGAAAAAACACTCGTGATCAAGGAGAATTCAAAGGTAAAAACTTTAAGAAAACTAACACATCTTCTGATAGGGCTGGTTTTAGTGGTGGAGGAAAGGGACATCTCAACAAAGATTCAAAGTGGGAAGACAAACAGTCCAAGTTGGAGAAGAGCGAGTTTCAAAAAGCTCATGATAGCATACATGTGGGTGCTTGAGTCAGGATGTGATGCGATGAAGAATCAGCCTAACCCTAGTGTTTGATACTACATTGCAAGCATCGAGGGAAACACCCCTGATGCCGGAACAGGAGGGACAGCAGATTGAGAAGTGCTCGATGCCAAGAAGGATGGTATTGCACAACACAGAGTAAACTGCTAAACAAGTTAGGCTCAGATATGTATAGTAAGTGAGATAATATCTTAGTTGTATAGACTCCTTGTTTAGATGAATGTTATAGAATAGTGACACTTACATAGCATGGAAAGAATAAGAAAACGTGCTTGAGTGTGAAAAGGTTGCTTATTTGCCAGTTGTGGATTCACTGCGAAGAGTATCCATGATTGAAGATCAAGTGGCAGAGCTTGAAGCGTGAATTGGACAAGTGTAAAGTGGAACGGAAGGCAGATCTTCCAAAGCTAACTCATCCAGTATGAATGGTGAAGAAGTATTGATCTTCTGGTTCCCAGAGGGACTTATCCAACTCAATGAGTCGTATGATTTTTATGCAGCAGCTAGAGAAAGCAACTTTTTAGCAGAACTTCTCTGTTGAAAGCCTTGAAATACTGGCTAGCAACTGAGATCTTTCACAAAGAGTGCTTACTCAAGAGCTGCACTTTATGAGTTCCCCATAAACACAGACTGAACCCGACTTTAAGTGAATAAATAGTGATATGAGGAAAGCTGTGTGACTCATGATTGAGAATTCTGAATTGATAAAGAGGGAAAAAGCCAGTGATTAAGCTAACGTCTTGGATTACGGTATCATTCTGAATCTCAAATTACAACTTGAATCTTGAAAAAGTGATGTCGTGTTTTTAAAGACAAAAATGATTGGTGATTGAGAATCTTGAATCAGAGAGAAAAAGAGACTGTCAGTGAGAGCTACAGACATGTGAGTAAGCTAGCTGATGCTCAGGAGACCTTAGAGTTTAACTTCAAACGGGTAACCAAGGAAAGTTGGTCTGAGTTATAATAAGCGAGGAACAGGAATATGGTGCTCCCGGGGAACCAATGGAGCAGGGAATTTCAAGAGAGGTAAGTATTTATTTCAGACATGCATGTATGTTATCATTGTGGTAAGAATGGACACAAATTCACGTGTCCTGCTAGAAAAAAGTGTAAAACAAGAAAATAACATTTGAATTTGGTCGTGGAAAGAAAAGACAAACTGAAATGAAATGTTGTGAAACGGACTCAAATTTGGGTTAAGCTAATGTGTTGGATTTGTTTTACAGATCAAGTGAGAGAAGTACTATTGGTATTCTGACAGTGGATGCTCAAGAC